>VXBJ01001540.1:14339-53666 GCA_013400055.1 Nycticryphes semicollaris | reverse complement strand
AAAAAAAAAAAAAAAAAAAAAAAAGCTTTAGATTTCATTTTAGGGGATGTCTCAATTTAGTATTTTTTTACACTGGCTGAAGCCATCTACCCCAGCTTCCTTGCCAAGTGTGGGCTGATGGCACGGCAGCAGCCTGTGGCACCACAAGCTGCAGCTGGAGGCTCCTGGTGCCAAGGCCTGATGGAGACGCTCTGAAGGTGCTGCTACGAGCAGGGAGCTGTGCTGTACCTGGGTATGAAATCCAGCACAGCAGCACCAGCCTCCAAGTGCTTTGGTACACAGTTAATATGAAAGAAAAACTCCCGCTGTCTCCAGCCAATTGTAATTTAATCGGAAAAAAAGAACATTTTCTCCAGGTGGCAATTTGGCATCTGCTTTCATTCCAGCCCCGCACTGGGGGATTGCAGGCGATGCTAACGAGTGGCTAATCTTGCACACTGTGGGCCAGACCCTTAGCTCATACAAACCAGAAGAAGCCCCATCAAACGTGAAGCAGCTCCTTCAGCTTCCACCAGCCAAGGACCGTGGATGTCCATCCATCCATCTATCCATTCATCCATCCATCCGTCCGTCCAACTAACTTCTCTCGGTTGCAATGGCAGCTTAAAGCTGTGAGTTTTGGGTGCAGTCGAGGACAGGTCATGCATCCACCATCCCTTTAAACTCCTTTCACCGTGTTATCACTCTGGCATTCCAGAGTGCTAAGCCCAGGCCTCAAGCAGCTGGAGGAATTTGCTTCCTGAGTGCTAATTCCTTCTTTTTCCCCAGAAGAAGCCCATGGGACAGCTCTTGTTGTGCAACAAGGATGAGGTGGTCTCCTGCTGGTCTCCAGAGCCGGGCTCTGGGCTTGGTTCCCCCAGTGCATCCAGCTCTGCAGTGGGTGATGGGATCATCATGCTCCAGTTGTGGTGGGACCTGGACAAGCCCAGGGAGAAGAAGGGTTGCAGGACTGAGAGCTGCTGGAAGGCATCAACCTCTTCCACCCTTTCCAACCCATGGGTTTGCCTCAGCTTGTCTGGAGACAGAACTGGGACCTGGTCTGGGGGAGGTGTGCCACGTCTCGGGTCCTCGCTCCTATTTTTCCCACTGATTTTGAGGACAAAAAGGAAGGTTTCTCTGCACAAGGGTAGCTCATCTACAGGACTTCTCACCACAGGACGAAGCCGCAGCAGAGTTTCAGCATGTGCTTGAATTCACAAGGGATAATAAACAATACAAGAGCATTAGTTTAGAAAATAGGGATGGGGGGAAGCGATAGAAAAGCTTCAGGATGAAAACCAGGCCAGTTGACACATCTTCTTACTGCAGGGTTTTCTTGCAGCTGCTTCTGCTGTAGCCACTGCTGGTGAAGAAAGGCTTTGGGACTAACCGGGCTGTGGGGCTGGTGAATCATCCTGGGCGAGCTCTGAAGGAGCCAGCAAGCTTTTCCGGAGTCTTTTTGTTGACAAGAACATTGTGCTGACAAAACAGCCCATTTTCCCCAGTCTAACCTCCTCCTTATCAGCCATTCGTTACAGGAGTGTTGGCTGACATGGGATGGTGGCAGACACAGATTATTAAGTTGTTGACAGAAAACTCATCCACTCTGAACAGTTATCATCGCAGGGAGCATCCACCACGCAGGCTGCTCCTGACAGACTCTCTCATCAGCCAGATGCCGTGTGTCGGGGAGCCTCCTTGAGATGCACGCCCCCATTTTCCCCTCTTAACGTATTTAAATGAGTTTCCCAACAGTGTCACAGTTGATTAGCCCCACAGAGCAATTTATGAAGGCATACAGAGACAAATGGGCCTGGAAATGCTTCTTACCTGTCCCTCCAGATGAGTACATCTCTGCAAGGGAATAGATGTGGAAGCAGGAGGGGGATGAATTTGGGTGAATGTTGTTGTGCTAATGCCCAGGGAGAGGAAGTGGAAGCGCTGGACCATGCCCTCACAGATGGGGAAAACCCATCTGGCCAGAACTACACCTTGCCAAGACATCCATGGCTTTGCTGATTTTGGTAGAAGGCTACTGATTGCACCAAGTGGCTGAGAGCCATTCCAAGGGCTGGGATTAGAAAACCAAGGCAATGTTTGGTTCTTTTTTTCCCCAGACCTTGCTAAATTTGTCCCCTCCTGGAACAGAGATAATAGGTTTAGTGGAGGATCTTGGCCATCTGGGCAGGGTAGGAAGGAAGGAGGAAGGAAGGGCTGAAAGGAGAAGGAGGGAGAAAACTTCGGTGAAATGTCCTCATTCCTGCTCCTTTACCTGCTGGGACACAGTGCTCCCCCCTCCCTGCTGCGTTGCCATCCGGGCAGCTCATCTGCTAATCACAAGGAAGCAGCAAGAGCACCCCAAGCCCATGATGCAGCGCTGGAAAACTCAAGGTTTCACTTTGATGTCTGACGCAAAGATGAAAAGTCTTAATAATCAAAGCCAAGAGTGTGTAAAACAGCAGACTCTCAAATAATTGAGTGCTCCAGCCTTCTTAGGTAAGTGCAAATGGGAGGATTACTGTGGCGTGGATAGTCAAACCTGTATAAGCTTTCATCTAACTGGAAGAGGATGCAGTGAGAACACAGCCATGCAGGCTTGAGCACACACCGTACAAGACTTGCCAGAATATTCCATGGTCTCTGGCCTGCCCGGGTTGGTACTGGTTTTGGCTCTTCCCTGCTGCTGTCTACCTTAACGCTGCCCAAGGCAGGGCTGCTGGGTTTGGCCAGCTCTTTGCTTCCAAGCCCCAGGAGTAGCTGGTTTTGCAGAGGGGTTCTCTCTACCCGGGGAGTCCAAGTCCTTTGCTTCATTTCCCTGTGTTAAATGTTTTGAAAAGGCTGCAAGGCTGAAGAAGATTTAAAAGGTTTTAAATCAGTCATTAGTTGGTGGGATGGGGACAGGACTGGACATTGACTTCATAAGAGAATCACCTTCCCAATGCTCTTAGGACAATGTGGCTGGAACAAGGGACAAGCATAACGTGCAGATGGGCCAGACCAGTGCAAAGGGCTGTAGAAATCAGGAAGGATGGAGAGGAGAGGGCTTGCTGTGGGCCAAGCTCTTGCTGGGCTCCAGTGCCACGCTCGCTCCTTGCTCTCAGCGCTTGGAGGGAAAACGTCAGAGCTGGCCTGACAGGGCCAGCATCTCGGATGAGGTGGGGATGCTGGAGCAGAACCCAAACGTGCCCATTTCTCGTTGCAGCGTTCATGTCACGTTGGCTCCCAGCAGTTCACAACCGCACTCCACGTGCAACGACATGCACTCAAGAGCGAGCTTTCCTGGTGCAGGGAGGTTTCTGCCATTGAAAAAGTGCTTCTTCCCTGAATAGAAAAGCTAATTAGTAACTAGAGAGGAAGGAGCATCCCATCAAGTAGTTTTGAAGGTTCTTTTCTAGCCCATCAGGTTTGCAGAGAGCAAGGGAGCAGCTTCTCCTGCGAGCCGGCAGAGGGGAGCGAGAGAGGGGGACTGACAAAAGAGAGTCTTTAAGAATGAAGAGGACATGAGACAAAATGTTCTTGCTCAATGTTGTAAACAACCCTAAAGTGTTTTGAAAGACTCTGTCAATATAAATTACTGAGAAACAAGACGCTGGAATTGCAAAAGAGGAATCCAGCTGGAGAGAGGCTGCTCGCAGAGTGCCTCGCTGCCGTCCACCTCCGACACTCAACACTCAACGGTGCTGGCACCGCTCTCCTCTGCCCTCACACATTCCTCTCTATTCTTCCCCCCTCTCACATGGAGGAGCAGCATCAAGAGCTCTGTGAGAGATGAGTGTATTAATGCATCCTCCAGTCCCAGCTCCGGTGGCCTTGCGAGCAGCGGCGAATGTACCAGCAGAGCTCTTGGTGCAGCGTTTTCCTGCTGCAAATGCTTTGGGAATCGCTCTCTGTGCCATCCCTGCCTGTGTTACAGCCAGACGAGCAGGAGCTGTGCCCTTGGTGCACGTCAGCCAGGTTTGCTCAGCAGTGCCCATGCCCTGCTCCTTCCCCGCAGGCAGCTCATCCCCATCCCCGCAGGGCAGCCCGTCACAGGGCTTTTTGCATTCACCATGGGGTAAATGTGACAGACCGTGGCTGGGGAGCAGCTGCTGTGTCGTAAATTCACACCCCGAGGTACCTCGTGTTAATGTTCTCATGTGGCCATGCCTTCTCCTGGGATGGTGGCCAGAGCTCTGCGAGAAACAGCCCCGGCAGTGCCTGCCTGACTCAGCTCAAACAGCAGACAGCTCAGGCAGAAAAGATGGCCAAAACAAAACAAAACAAAAAAAAACCCACCAAACAAACAAACAAATAAAAAAAAAAGCTCAAACCAGATCAATGCTGTGCTTTTAACCATGGTCTGGAGTGATGTGAGTTCGCAGGAAAGGTGGTGCCCGCTCCCTGAGCGCACTGGGATGCAGTGATGGGGAGAAGAGAGGTCACACCTGCACAAGCCATGCTCTGGTACAGGCCAGGGCCAAAAACCCCATTTTTGGGGTGTGTTAACCGTCTCCCAAAGAGATTAATTAAAAAAAAAAACCCACCAACCTTTGCAGAGGGTGTGAGTGTGGTGAGCTCCCAGCCCAGTCCCAGCACCAACTCTCTTCCCACCAGGGATCTGGTGGTAAATCTCAGGAGAATTTTAATTATACCAGTGGGAGTTACACTTTCCAAACCTCGCTGGATCTGAACTTAAATTACCAAAACAAAAGCTCCAAAGCCCACTGCAGTCCCTCAAGTTGTCTGTTTGCACCTCTGACATTTTAATTTGATACCTGATGAGTAAGACAGATGAAACAGAGGAGAAACAAGAACATCTGCACCCAAAGACTTTCTGCCAATTCCCAGTGCCACCCCATGGATGGCATGAAGCAAGCTCTGCACTTCTTTGCTGTTTAAAGCACAGGCATCAAAGTAGATCTCCAGGAGCTCTGCCTGGTGCAAAACCATGGTGTGCACAAGGGGATGGCTTAAAGCCACGTGGGATTTCCACCAGGCCCTACCATACTTGGGCCCTGAGTTCAGAGCAAGGGGAGTCCTGCCGCGTCCCCCGTCTGGAGGAGCAGCTTTACCAGCTACATAAATAAACTGGAGCAGCTTCATCCACCACTGCAATGCAAACACGGCCAGGATGGCAGGAAGCCAAGCAGAGAGATAATATTTTTCTTAGATATTAGCCTCGTATGAAATCAGAGCAGAAGCACACTCAAAGAAAGTCTTGACGGGTACTAATGAGAGCTTCAGGTGGGCTTTTAAAATTTAACCAGAAAGTTGAGAAAATGATGAATTCCAACAATCCTCCCTATGATTAAAGGGTCTCAGCACTACCCCCCGGAGAGGTACTGGTAGGAAGTGCTTTTCAGAAGGATTTAGTGGTTATCTCTGCTCCTGCTTGCATTACAGGAGGCTCCAGGAGAGCCAGCTGTGGCTCCCAGAGCTCGCCAGTCCTTTAGCAGCAGTGAGTTAGCCCCCCTTCTGCCAATAGCACCAGTGTCCACCAAGCCCTGTCCTGGCAGGGAGGTCTCCGTGCGGCTGGGGGACCGGGCAGAGCTACCCTTGGACCAGGGCTTCTGCAGCTTGTCAGAGCCACAGGGCTTTGAGGCAGAGCCTGAGCATCCCCAAGGGGAAGAAAGCAAAAGAAGGACCAGAGAGAAGCAGTTCTGTCTCCCCTTGGGGCTAAAAACCACCTCTCTGAGACACCAACAGGGATCCTAGAGCAGAGCTGGAGCAACAGCCTGACTGGAGATAGGGTGGGAGGTGGGGGGAGGGGGTGTGCTGAGAGAGACAACGGGAAAAACAGAAAGAAACCACCCATTTTCACTTCCAGGGGGATGCTAGCAGTGATCCTGTACAGGGGCATCGCTCGGCAGCCAGCCCGTGAGGAGAGTTTTGGCCGCCGCCGTCTCTCCCTGTCAGGCTGCAGAAACACGAGCCGATGGACGGTTCGCAGGAGCAGAACTAACAAGCCAACAAATCAGGCCGCTGCCATCTCCTCCGCCCCTCTCTGTCTGGTTCAATAACAGCCGATGGGGGAGGCTCCCAGAACTGCTGAATGGCTCGATAACCAGGAGCCAAAAAACATTCAAAACCACACGTCTAAATTAATTCATCCCAAAGCGTCCGCAGACAGCAAAGGGGGAAGGGGAGGGGGGGGTGGTGAGGGGAGGTGGAGAGGGAGGAGGTGGAGGAAAAGAAATAGAAGAAGGAGAAACGACTTGGCCTCTTTTCAAGCCCTTTCTAAAAATGCTGAAAGAGTTTGGCAATACTAATAAAAAGCCTGTACAACAGTTGCCCTAATTTCTCCGAGCAACATTGCCGAGATGCAGGCGACAGGATGGCTGTGGCATGTCAAATAAGGGCTGAAAAGGGTGAGGAAAGGGTTTTAGAGATGCTGGATGTCAGAACGACAGTGGCAGGATGGAATCTGGTGGGATGGAGGGAGAGATCTGGGGTGGCTGAGCTGCTGGACCCTGACTTGGATGTCCCCTGGCTCCATCTCTGCTCCTCCACAGCCTACTCCAAAAATCCCCCGGGGTTTTTTGTGCCATGAGCCGCTCTCCATGCCTGCAGCTCAGCCCAGTGTGCTCAGCCATCCACCTCTAGAAGGGCAGAGATGGATTTTAACATCACATAAAAGAGAAGCACCCGATGTAAGGCTGTCCACTGGGATGACATTCAACAGAGCTTCGACGAGAGGCGAGCGAGCACAAAAGCAGAGCGTTAGTATTCCGAGCGAGGGAGCCCAGCAGCCAGGCAGACTGCCTGCTCATAATGCGGTGAGGAGAACATTTTTTTCTTCAAACAGCATGAAATCCATACAAGAGGAAAGTTTGAAACCACGCCAACTCAGCCTTCGAACCCCCTCCTGGGGCAGCGAGGGCTGAGGAAGTGCTGTAAGATTTCCTGCAGGCATGGGCAGAGGGGCCAAGGGTATTGGAAGTGCCACCAAAGCTGCATTTTGGGCTTAATTTCTATGGAAGATCTGTCCATCAGCCCAGAACAGCACTGGCAGCATGTTGTGTGGTCATAGCCAGCTTGTCACGGCCAAAGCAAGACGCTTTGGGGTGCCTTTGGAGTTGAGTTCATCCATTAGAAGCTCTGGAAACAAGGTCCCTTAGGAATTTCAAGCTCAGTACCTTATATTTTAGGTTTCCAACATTAACTGTTATGTTAGTAACGGAGTTTAGATGATGCCATTCCTAGAGGTGCCATCTCAGACTGCTGCCTGGTTTTCCCAGTTGTGGAACGATGGCATTCCTAGAACAGTGGTAGACCCAGGTACGGCTTAGAGATTGGTAACTCAAAAAGCTAACATTGCTGTTAGCAACACAACATTTAAGGACTTGTAGCCCATCAAACCACCAGAACAACCAAGGTCAAAACCATTTTTGAGTCATCCCATCGAGTCTTACAGGGCTATATATAAATAATTGTTCAGGCTAAAACTAACGACTGAATGCAAACACTCCCACTGCTGCAGAACTTGGTGACATTCAGCCAAAAGGTCAGTTTTCTCATGATGGTATTTGCATTCTCCATCTACATACATTAGAAGGAAAGCAAAGGAACAGAAAGAGGTGGATGAACGGCCTGGAAATTCTGACAGGTCTCTGGTCTGAATAGGGCCTTGCATTTATTTTCATCCCTTTAAATATTAAAGATGAGCCACAAAACACCCCTTGGGGTGTTGGGTCTTTTACTCCCTCTGGCCAAGGACTAGGGTGAGGACATTGCCACCTGTGTGGGACCAGGAGTCCCAGCAGAGTAAGGTGGGACATCGAGGCTCCTATATAAGACCATGCCCCTCTCCAAAGATGCTTGGGGCTCCTGTAGAGAATGGGGTTGCTCAATCAGGCCTAATTTAACTCAAGAAAGGGGGATTTGGAAGCAGAAAACTTTTAACTCAAGTTATATTATGGGTAGGCAGCATTTTTAGGGTGCCCCTAATCTTGGTTAGTGGTTGCAACTAAAGATTGCAGAGGAAAACTCCAAGCCTTCAGGCAAGGGGCTGCTGGATCCCCATCCGACTCCAGGCTGGCCGTCTCCAGTCGGGATGAGTGAAAAACAGGGGTTTTCTGTCTTTCAGAGCTAATGTCTGTTATCTAGGGAGTGTGGGGAGGGAAGAGGTGTTAGGAAATCTCTCTGACTCACTCTTAAAACTTGCTCAGTCAAAATGTCCACTGCATGGAGTGTGCCGCATCTGAAGGATTTCTTCCTCTGAGCCCTCCCCGAGATGCAGAAGAAGATATGGCTACAAGAGCTTAAATCTCCAGTTAATTGTAGCTGGACTGCCCTATTAGTCAACAAGCTCACATCAGTTAAACCTTGTTTCTCTGTGATACAGGACATAGGACACATCTGTACCAGTGAAGATAGGCTTAGTCAAAGCATTTCTGAAGCCCAAGGGTTGTTGTGCTAAAGGCTGTTCTTGATGCAGTTTCAGCTGATGGCTGAGGTGTCTCAGACAGCAAAGCACATCTTTTTAATCAAGAAGAAAAAGGCTGTAGTGTGCATGAACCTGGGAAACCACATCCTGAAAGCCTGATGAAGGATCAAAGTCAGAGAGGCCTCCTCTTTGCTCCCCAGAACAGGCTGGAGCTCTGGCTTCTTGACCATACATGAATTTGAAGTCCCAGTTAGGATTCTAACCACAGCAGATGACTGAGAAGGAAGCAAAGACCCTCCAGAGCAGCCAAACCTGGGACATGGGCTGTGCTACAACAGAGGAGACTGATGGTGGAGTCCAGCTTGCTCTTCCCATAGGTACCAATACTTTGAAGCAGCCCTTGATGCACCTTTACAAGAGTGTGTGCACGGGGAAGACATCCCTCCCTGGCTTTGGGAGGTGTCCACTCTAAGCCCTCAGCTAGGGGAAACTATCAATAAAGACTCAAAATAGGAAATGCCTTCAAAAAAAAAAACAAAATTAGGGGGAAAACAAGTCTTTGCTGATCTTATCAGAGGGGAAACGGGAATTGGACTTTTGGGAGGAGACATTTCCCACCCTGAGGGCTGGCAAGCTCCCCCCGTGCTGCAACGGAGCCCTGGCAGCAGCTGAGGGCAGGATGCAGGAGAAGGCCTCTGCGACATTTCTTTCAAAAATAGAGCAGGGGTGACCCTTTCTTTCCAAACTCCTCCCGGGAAGGAGCCGCCCTCTCCCCAGCGCCTCACTGTCCCCTTACTCTGCGCACGTTAACCCCTGGCTCAGCCCAGCCAGAGGGTCTGGCTTGGCTTTGCCCCACACATCGGGGCTGTATCCCCCAGGCACTTCTGGGGATCAGGTCCCACCTCTCCTGCTGCTGCTGGCTTCCCGTACGGCCTCAAAAAGTTCAAGGTGAAAGTGGGGTTTTATAAAGGGGGCTGCTCCGTGCCCCAGCCCCCAGCAGGGCTGTGAGCCAGCCAGGCAAGGAGACATCCAGAGCTCATGGTGGAAGAAAAGCTCTAGCAGAAATTTTAGGAGAAATGCCAGACCCCTGCAAGTCATCAGCATTGAGACAGCCCCATGCTGCTCAGCTCTCTCAAGACAGATGTTTCCAGGTGTGGCCAGCCCAGACCATCAGGCCTTCGAGTCAAAACAATTACAATTGCATAGGTTTGGTGCCCAGAGGGTTACACGCCACTTCAGCAAGGAGATGAAGGGTGGTGGTTTGGCAGGTTACAAGTGGCAAAGTCCCACGAGTCCCCTTTAACAGGCTGGAGATTGTTTTGTGGATCCAGGCCATCTCTGCTCCTGGGTTTGCGCCTGTTTAAAAATCAATAAAATAATACTGGGCTTCTGGAGAGTGTTGTGACACTCCATGGATGTGGCTGGAGTGTTTTTAAGTTCCTCCTCTGGAAAGAGCTCTGCAAGTGCAAATTGAAATAGCTATTAACCTTTTCCTGGGTCAGGTACAGACCAGTTCCACTCCAGCATCCAGGAGATTCAAGTTAAGATCAAGGGTATCTTCTGCAAGATAATAAAATATAGTCAAAGGCTGCATTCAGATGGATTTGTCACCCAAAAGAAAAGGAAAAGGGGGAAAGAAGAAATCGAGAGCATCCTCATTGAATGGGTGAAGGGACAGGGGAACCAAAACTGCAGCCAGAGAAGGAGCTGAGATTTACCTCCACTCTCCAGAGTCTCAGCCCAGAGCTCTGTTCTCCTGAGCATCCGTCCTGGCGCTGCTGATGCTCCTCTCGCTGTGGGAGGGCTTGCATCTACTGCGCCTTCATTACCTGCAGGGCATGAGGGCTAATTACCAGTCTCACACTCCAGTAAACGGCTCTGCCATAGAAAACTGTTATTGACTGAGTAAGAGTGCAGGAAAACGGCCCAGATCTCTGCTAAGGTAACCTCCTTTTTCTAAATGGTTAATCTCCAACATTAGAGCTAGTGTGTTAAAGGAGGTTTAGGACAATTTAATAGCTCATAAAACTTTATGGTCCCAGTTGAAATTGGAGTGATAACTCTGGAGTGTAAAGCTATACTTTGCTAAATGTCTCCCTTAGATTTTTTATTTTATTTTATTATTGGAAACTTAACATCTGCTACAGCAAAATAAAACGGAACAATTTTCACTGTTGAGAGACGTGAGCATTCTGCTTCTCTTCAATCTGTTTATATGTTTATTGCTTAAAACTTTGGCGTCGATATTTTCCTTGATTATTAAGATTTCAATCACTTCAAGGAAGGGAGAGATAAAATAAGCCAAAATGGAGCCATGATCAATTTAACCTGTGAGCAGAACAGAAACCACCAGGATGCTAAATCGTAGACATCAACATTGTCTGGAGTCCTTTTAAATTTCAATTAATGATGTGATTCCTTGGCCAAATTTCGTCTGAAACAGTGCTACATAAAGCAAGGCACAAATCATCATGAAATGAGGAGGATCTGGAAGGTGTTTGACCTCAAACAGTCCTTGTCTCGGTACAAGGTGCAGCAGTGCCTCAGTTTCCCCAGATGTCAAGGACTCTTCTCCTCCCGAGTGCTACAGTGGCAAGGCTTTTCCCAAAGACTTGGTGTCCTTGCTGCACTGGACTTTGGTAAATCCCTATATCTCTGGTAGAACATGTTCTTCCTGAGTCCCAGTACTGAGGGGTACTCTGTAATGCCCAAAATATATATATATATATTTTTATTATTATTTTTTTCTCCAAGAAGTACGTATTTGCTATTCTTTCCCAGGTTTTTTTTAGCATAAATCTCAGTTCACACTTTCAGGCCACATATTTAAGGTGGGTGGGGGGAAACTATGTTTCTAAAAGAGCCATATGAGAAATGAACCGGTGACTTATGAAGCCAGAACAGCCAGAGCGTGAGCAGCGATTCACACGGAAAATGAAATTAAAATGTTAGTGAAGTCCTGTGAAGGGTGCTCCGGTGAGGAGGGGGTCAGCTCAGCCCAGCACAGCCTCTGGCACTGCCAGTCTTTGGTCCCTGGGGTATATTAAAGGAAGTTTGGGATTTACTCAAAGGCCCTTGTGTCAAACAACTTGCTCCAAGTCCCCAAGCTGGGCTGGTGAGAGGCTTGGAGATCTGATTTAAGCCTGGCTTTTATTGGTGTCCCTTGTCTGGCACATCTCCCACTGCTTCATTACTCAAGTCACTGGTAAAGACTGGAGGCTCCTGGAGCACAGAGGGCCAGGCTTTCCCCCTGTTTCCAGCGGTCCCCTGAAGACCCCTCGCTGTAATTTCGTGTATTTAATTTGCCGCTCGGAACATAAGAAAACTATTTCGGCACGGACCTGACAAGAGCAGGACGTTGTGTAAAGGCTTGAAAAGGGCTCGTTCCTCCCTGACAAGCCCCAGCTCTGGTATGTCCCCGTACAGGCTGGACGCTGCCTGGCTGGGCTCAGCGTGGGAGGACACGAGTGGGCAACTCACCCGTCCTGAAGAGTCTGCTCCTCCACTTCCCCCTGACGTGTTTCCCTGGGCAGCTGGTGGCACACACAGATGTCCCCGTTCCTTCTAATTCCTCCCCAGTCTCTCCTTGCACAGAAGCACACAGGTTCCCTGCCTGGCAGCCGCTTCCTGAGCTCAGGGCAGATTTTCGAGGGGACTTTCCCAGATTGTCCCTGATTCAGCAAATACCAGGGCAGCGGCTGAAGAGTTAAAGAGCCTCTTGTTAAGTTGCCCCCGGGGATCCCTTCCCAAGCCTCAATCTTGGCATTTGCTGAAAGATTTCCTCCTTCCCTGAGATGTCATTTAGGCCATTAGGGGGATCTTTTTGCAGGGAATAATGCCCATCCCTTACATGTGGTCCCCCTTAATTAGTAATTAGGATAACGCAATATTGAAAAAAAAGCAAGGCACAAATTTAATTAGTTGTGTTTTATTGGAGTGACTGAGGAGAAGGCCCCCGGACTCCACTGGAGGAAAAAGGGATCGATATCGAACATCTATTTTCACTAGAAAACAATTGCAGCTGACGGCTGTCTGCGGGGCCAGCATGGCGTGATGGAGCGGCCGCCCACCCCAGCCCTCCCTGCCCACCGCAGGGGAAGGGGAAGATTTGGGGGGGGGGACGGGGGGAGGCAAGGGGGAGCTGGTAAATAAATGATCGATACCTCCAGAGAGTATCTGTGTATTCTCAGCAAACGTTACAGGGCAGCTAATAGGAGCTGACACATAGCTATGGGGAGATGGCTTCCATTGCTCAATTAGCTAATTATCTTTTAAGCTGTTCTGACTCAAATGGGAAAAAATGGCAGAGGAGCTTGGCTTTTGTGTCTATTTTCCTTTTCAGTGAGTTGGTTGGGCTGTTTTGCAAGCGAGCCCCTTCCCATGGCTGCCCTCTTGTCGTCCCCCCCCGGTTCGCTCAGGGCCACCAACCCGGCAGGGCCGTGCCCACACGGTGTCACAGCCACCACCTTCCTTCCCCGCCGGTCCCCAGCTGCCAGGGAACGTGGCGTGCCTCTGTGCTACCCAGATGAAATCACACGTGTGTTTGCTCTGCAAACCCTGCTCGGGGAGGGATTGTGAGAGATGTTTCCTCCTTGGCTGGGCTGATGTGCCCAAAAACTTGCCTTTATTAGTGGGCTTTCTTCTTATTCTGAAAACCTCCCACCTGGGCACAACACAGGGCCTGGTAAATCAGTGCCGATGAGTCAACAAGTGGCGTATCTTTGCGTGGCTCAATAAAGCTGCCAGACAGTTCCCAGTCTACCTTCTCCTGCCTCTGCCTCTGCTCCGTAATTGTTCCTTCCCTTCCTGCATTTCATCAAGTGCCGGGAGCAGGGTCCTGCTGGGCGAGGAACTGCAGTCAGTTAAAGGGACTGCGTGCAGGCACTTGTAGCTCAGATTGGAAGATAAAGGTTGGAAGAAGAGAATTATTCTCGTCTAGTTTAGCTGAGGGAGGAATAAAAGGGTTGCTGGGGGTTGCAGAGCACAGTGGTGGCCACCGCTCTGAAGGTCCCAGGCCAGCACGGTGGCCACGAGGGCAGCCAAGACCCAGCAGCTGGATGCTGAGCTGGGCAAAAAATTAGGGGGGCCTGAATGGAGGTCAGGCTTCAAAAAAAAAAAGAAGCAACAGCAAAGATAAAATATGAACTCACACCCATCGATTGAATCAGTCCAGCCCGGCGCTGCCCCGGTCCTTGCTTGAGAGGGGAGGCAGTGACACAAAGGGAGAGGGGCTGTGAACCCAGCGTCCCTGCAGGCTGGGGGAAGTGGAGCCTTTCACGATATTTAATGCTCTCTGGTGCGATTTCATACATAGAGATCAGTCAGGCTTTGATAAGATCATAGCAGGAGGACAGGAGGAAATTGCAGTCTTGCCCAATGCTTGATCTTATGCTGCTGAACTTGCTGTATCTGGGACATTATAGTCCAGCCTTAATAGCATCATATTAAGCTGAGACAATGCAGCCCTGTGACCTTGCGATGCTTGATGGCCATATGTGCTATTTTAATGAAAAATTGGGACTTAAGTAAATGGCCGCCCATCGGCAGAGGGCTGTTAACGGGATCTCGCTCCAAGCAAAGCCCAGGCCAGGGGGAGGGCAGGGGATGGGAACTGGGATGTAATAGCCATAATCATCCCTCAGTGAACGACCTTCAGCCTCCTCTGATGATGGTCCGTGATGCTCGCAGAGAGCTGAGCCCAACAGGACCACCACTCCTGGAGCTGTGGGCTCTGCCACTGGCTCTGCCTTCGGGGCACAGGCCAGGTTGGTGATGGGACTCAGTTCTCCCGGAGCCAAACGAGCTGCTGCCACATCACTCGGATGCACTAAGGACAAAACAAACCCAGATTCCCAGCTCCTTTCCAGCCTCCCCCGTGCCAACACCCACCACCACCACCAGAGAGCAGGGACTCGGGGCGGACACCCCTTCTGGGCACATTCAGGGGTTTCCTCCCCCAACAAATTGAAGCTGTAAATATTGATAGCCTTCTCTTCCAGGGCTTCTTTAATGCCCTCTGATACTTAGAAACTATTAAGCGCACCCATCATTACTAACCTGCGAAGTAAATGCGTCCTAATGGGCAGGCGAGCTACGCTGGCCCCAACAAATCTTTTCTAATGAATAGCACCTGGCACATCCATCACCCTTAAATGCCAAAGCAAATCCATCTGCCTTAGCCGCTGAAAAGAGCCAGGCAGATCTCGCCCTCCCTTTCTTCCCAAGGTAGGGGCCGGTTTGGCTTGTAACACGTAAGTGTGACTGTTTCCAATCTTTTCCCATTCCCGCAGTCAGGATCTTCAAGGCGCATTTCTCAATAGCCGGGCTGCTCCCGCGCACAATGGCGAGAGGTCGCTGGCAGCGGCATGAAAGGTTTTAAATAGAAACCAGCGGTTCTCCCCTCGCGCGCACACAATGCTTCCCTGACCCTTTCCCGACCTCACCCTCAAATCTGGGGTTCACAGCCCCAGCCTTGAACCCGGCTCTGTTTTTTCATGTTTGGCCTCTCTATTTCCTGAGGTCAGGCAGCCCACCGCTCCATTAGCATGAAGCAACTCAGGGCTCATTTGCCAAAACTGACATCCTGGGAAAGTCCTGATGAATTTATGAATTAGAGGCTACAGATGCCAGTAAAAGAATTAAGGACTTATTTATTTATATATGTATATGTTTTTCTTATTTGCAGGAAATCAGCTGGGATGCTGCTGTTCTCTTTTTTTCTGAAAAACGCCATCAGCCTTGAACGCTGCAAAGGCTGCGTCAGCAGGAGTTTTCTTTTAAAGAGGAAAAAACACATCTTTTAAGGTCTGTTGTTTTTCTTGATTGCTGATTTTTGTTTTGTTTTGTTTTGTTTTTAAAGGAAGGGCCAGAGGAAGAAAGTTTGGCGAGCGGGAGGACGAGGGAGCCGGCCCGGCGTCCCCGCGGGGTGAGGTGCTCTCACCTTGCAGAACGTAGTGATTGCAACACCGAAGCAAAGAGGTAAAATTTATATCCCATAAATCACATGTCAAGTGCCTGCAAGGAGAGGTCATTAAACAGATGTATGAGGCAAGAGGCAAAGTCCATCCATTTCAGAAGACATTCCCAGTGTCAGCAGCTCTCCAGACGCCTTGAGAGGCAGCGATCCAACCAGAGCAGCAGCAGCTTTCCTGATAGTCTTATTTATTTCCTCCTCTATTTATTTGATTGCATTTTCTTTATTGGAATAACTTCCTGGGCTTTCCCCTGTCAGAGCCGCCCGATGGGGGGAATGTGGGATGGGAGAGCGGAGGGTAGCACATCAAACAGCTCGGGAGGCACGGAGGGATGGAGTGATGGATGGAGGCCGCCCTGTGATTAATAATCAAACCAAGAGCTTTTACTGGGAGTCATGTGGAAAATGTGGCTTTGGAAACATTTGTCTTCATCTCACAAACAACAAGTGGTGTTTCTCTCCCTTTCTTTGTTTCTCACCACCCCCCCCTTTCCTCCCTCCCTCTCCTTCTTTTGGCTTTTCTTGCCCAGACTCACTGATTAAAATCTTTTTCCATCCTTTACCTGCTCCAAGTGGCTCCTGTTCTGGTTTGATTTATGCTTTGCTTATCTCAGGCTTCAGTGGAAAAATAATGACCAGATAATAAAGAGCGCTAAGTAGCTTTTCAAACGACATGGCATCCGCCACACGGGACTGGGTTTTGCAGGAGCAGGGGAGGGAAATGCTGGGATGGCCTTGGGCCAAAGCAGAGGGAGGATAACGCAGAGAAACTCTGCTCCCACCGTGGCCGTGGTCCAGCAGCAGCTCACCGGGGGAAAGCCAGGGGCATCTTCCAGCAGTGGCCTCACCAGCCCCTTCAGGACGTGCCAAGTATCAGGTTAGAGGAGAACAGAGTGTGCATCTCACTCAGCAAACTGATGTTGTGACTTTCCCGGGGCTTTTGCCAGCGTTGCAGATGCTGTTGGTGTGGCCGGGGAGACAGACAGGTTCATGTGGTCCAGGACAAGACTTTCCCTCCAGCAGAGTCACCAGGATGCTCTTTTCCATCTCCTTGTTCATTTCCTCGACAAACCCTGCCAAGGAGAGAGAAGAGCCCCAGCTGCATCCTTCGGCTGATCCGGGGTGCCCGGTCCCCACTGCCTCCTGCAGCCTCTGGGTCTTGCTGCTCCTGATGGATCTGCAGTAGCTCCAAATCCATGGAGCTTCCCCCACGGCAGTAGGGATCAGACTTTGCTATAGGGTTGGGACCTATAGGTTTCCCTGCCTTATTCCTTGCTCCACTGTTCCAGCTTTCCCAGTGTCATCTGGTTAAAGAATTGCCGTTTATTTTAGGGTAGGAAGGGACCCATTGTTCACTGTGTGAACAGGGAAAAGGGAATGTTTTTGTTGCCAATAAACTATTTTTAATTGTAATGTAGATTCAGCACGGCCAGCAAGGTACCTGCTGTGTGGGACTGGCAGGTTGCTTGGAGAAGTGGGATGGCAGAGAGCAGGGGAGAAGCTTTACAGGGACAAACGCTGCCCGTTGTCCCGTCTGCCCTGCGTGAGCCTGCATCCGGCAGCATTCACTCGGACTGGGAGGCAGTGGTAGCCAACCCCATCCTTCCATCCCTCCCAGTAAGCATTTCCAACAAATCATAGAACGGTTAGAGTTAGAAGGGACCTAAAAGATCATCCAGTTCCCACCCCCTTGCCCTGAGCAGGGACACCTCCCACCAGAGCAGGTCCCTCAAAGCACCATCCAGCCTGGCCTTGAACCCCTCCAGGGATGGAGCATCCACAGCTTCTCTGGGCAACCTGGGCCAGGGTCTCACCACCCTCACAGCAAAGAATTTCTTTCTGGTATCTCATCTAAATCTCTCCTCTTTCAGTTTAAAACTCTTACCCTTCCTCCTACCACCCCCCCAAACGTGCTGCTCGGCTCAATTTATAAGGGGAAAAGAGATGTGCACCAGCCCAGGACTTGCCACGTGAAATTATTGTAGAGGAGGGATAACAGAGGTCCCGTCTGGCTTTAAATAATCCTAAAAAATAGACCTCTCTGGATTGCTTCCTGGATCTTTCCAGGGAGTGAGGGGTGCGTGTGTGAGTTTGCTGGTAAAAGGCAGGGGGATCTGCAGGGTGGGGGGGATGATGAGGGTTTATTTGCCCCCCTCCAGTGGCTGGGAGCCAGCAGCTCACACCTACGGCAGCACCGGAGCCCTCTCCGCCCGGCGATACGTTCCCCGCTCCGTAGGCTCTATAAATACGTGTGCATGACAGATTTGGCACCACGTATTCCTGTAAGTGATGTAATCTTTGGGAAGTTACTTAGCAACCGTGGAAAATGTTTTGGAGGCTCTAATTTTTCAGTATGGTAAAATGGTATATTTATGCAGTGCTGCTAATCAGCTTGCTGGCAAGTCAGCGGCGATGATCTCATTTTCTTCATCATTATTTTATGTGAATTGGGCTTTTAGCACTAAAGAGACCACAAAGATTTAATTCAAAAATGTGATTGCTTTATGTTTCCAGGGTATCATTAACATGGCATCTACGCAAATAACCATGGTAACAAACTGGTAATTAGTACATATATGGCACTTATTATTAATACAGAAACAGGACAAGTTCCAAATCAGCGCAGATTACAGTACATTATTACCATAGTAATTACCTGCAGTAACACACACAAATTGAACTAAATGGCCAATTGAACTAGAGTGAATGGCTTTTTATTCCAGTCCCTAAATAATGTGCATTCTTGGCTGAGTAGTTCAAGGTAAATAAAACTGTTTTAAATTTATTGCCAACTTTTTTTTTTTCCTTTTTTTTTTCCCCTTTCAGTGGGGAAGGGCTGGTTAGGGCAGGAGTCAAGAACTTTTTTGCTGTGCCTACAGTATAATTACTGTACAGATACAGACTAAGCCGCTCCTGACTCCCGTAGAAAGACAAAGAGGGTAAAAGTTATTAGTTTCTATTTTATTAGTGGGTTTATTTCTGTAGTTCCAGCCCTGAAGTAACGTTCAACATATCTAAAAGAGCTCATGCTGAATAATGTAGGTTCTAACTTCAGTTGGTTCCTGCAGGGGTTTTTTCTGAGAGAAAAAGAGAAAGAATATCTGCATTTGGAAGAGACCAGAAAACTAGACATTTTAAAAATTATCACATGTATTAAATTAGTGAAAAAATAAGGTTTTGACTTAATACTGCCCCATAGTTTGAGGCCTCAATATAAAAGCACTGAACCCAAAAACTCCGAGTCAAACCCAACAAGTCAGACGCAGTGGCTGGAGCGGGCAGCACCGAGACGAAGCCAACCACTGAAAAAAGGGAAAAGCTTCAAATTGCTTCTTATTCTCCCAATTTTGCTACACTATGTTGGTGCCCTGATGCCCATCACAGCCCGGGGGGAGCCGGGAATCCTCTTCCCAAGGCACTGGAAGATGCCGGTGTTGCAGGGCTCGGAGGAGCCGGGAGCAGCCCTGCCAGCGGGGCGCTGCTGGGGAGGAGCCCTGTAAAGGTGAAAACCAGCCATCCTTCTGAATTTTATATTTTTCCCTTTTCTAAATGGAAATAACATTTAGAGAGTGGCTTTCAAAAGAAATCTCTGCCTGGCCTCTAAGTCTGCCATTAATTGCGCCGCAGGAGTGCACACGCGCGTGCAAGGCACGCTCCGCACACTCACGGGCAGCCAGTCCTGNTTTTTTTTTTTTTTTTTCCAGCTTTACCTCTTGAAACGATTCTCCCGGGTTCTTTGTATGTTGATGACATTACCATTCACTCACCGTTCTGGAAGGGCTCTCTTCCAGCTGATGTCTTTTTCTGCCCGGACCCCCACTGAACGAGTTCTCAGAGTGCAGAAGTGGCCCTGGGCCAGCCAGATGAGGTGCTTCTCAACTCCCCAGCACCAGCAAGAATTAAAATTGCAGTTATTCACAGATATTTTCCTCCCCCCCGCCCTTCCACCCCCCATTCCTCCTCTTTCCTCTAGACAAGCATTAGCATTTCCACTCACTGCCGGCAAAATTCAGACAACTCCATCCCCTGGGCTGGCTGGGTTGTGTGTTCATGGTTTGTGATGGAGACAGGCAGGAGGTGATGGCTTTGGCAGCCAGTGCAGTCGTGAGGGTGTCCTCCAGGTGGACCTGTATGAGGGAAAAAAGCGGGGAACTTTCCTCACCAGAAAACTGCTTTGTTGTGTTTTTTACCTACGTGCTTCTGCCAGGCACACTGGAGAATCATCGTTGCTTTATCAGGGCCATCTTTCATTGTACTTTACCTTCCTCGATTCAGAAGAAAATTATTATTTTAGCAGGCAAGCATTTAATTAAGTTCCACTGTATTTGCTTTGGCACTCACAGCATGGAAAAACTCCTCCTTTTAACAACGATCCATTCAATGTGGGTCTCTATAAAGCCAAATTGCCTGTAACTCAGCTTTCTGCAATCCCCTCTCTATTCTCCATGCAGACCCCCTTCTCCTTCCGTATCCCCAGCCCAGCTAACCTGGCTGGGGTACTCTCACCATGCCAGAAGTGTACATAAGCCCTTCTAGCAAGCAGCAGAAGCAGGAACACTCCTCATCCCTGCATCGTGCCGTCTGCCCACTCCTCTCCCTGCACCACCCTCCCCCCAACCTGACTCACAAACTTGCCACTTCAAATTAACACCCATTTAGGGTTTATTTCCATCATGCTCTTCCTACACCCCCACAGCCAAGCATTACCTGGGTTCAAAACAGGGTTTGAGCCTTGTTTTGATGCTGAGTTTATCCCAGTTTTGTTTCCTGGGGTGAGGGGGTTGCCCTCATCAGAGCTGAAAGCATCATTTGGGAGGGTGGGAGTGCAGTGGGGCTACCTCCCCTCCTGGGCTCAGTTATTTAATCCAGCAAGCCCACAGCAGATCAGTCCTAAGGGGTAAAAGGCTCTTTTTCCTCTGCAGTGCCAAAAGCCACAAGCAGCTCATCGTTGTGAAGCACCTGTGAGCTGCTACTAAGGACTGTTCCTCCTGTGCTGTCTGGTTTTTGTTTTCATTTTCTCAAAAGCAACTGGGGGAGAGCAGTTTGGTATCTGCAGCTCCCAGACCTGGTCCACTGGTGATCATCAGGAGCTGGGACCTTTCTCAGCCCAAGCAGAGGTCCAGCTACCCACAGAGAAGCCCAGCAGTCATACCTGCCCTAAAGACAGCCTGGGAAATCATAGACTCATAGAATGGTTTGGGTTAAGAGGGACCTTAAAGATCATCCAGTTCCAGCCCCCCTTGCCATGGGCAGGGACACCTCCCACCAGACCAGGTTGCTCCAAGCCCCATCCAACCCAGCCCTGAGCCCCTCCAGGGATGGGGCAGCCACAGCTTCTCTGGGCAACCTGGGCCAGGCTCTCACCACCCTCACAAGAAAAAATTTCTTCCTGAAATCTCATCTGAATTTCCCCTCTTTCAGTTTAAAATCATTACCCCTTGTCCTGTGCCTCCCTGATCAAGAGTCCCTCCCTATCTCTTCTGGAGTCCCTTTAGGACTGGAAGGGTCTCCCTGGAGCCTTCTCTTCTCCAGGCTGAACCCCCCCAACTCTCTCAGACTGTCCTTACAGCAGAGGAACTCCAGCCCTTGGAGCATCTTCATGGCCTCCTCTGGACCCACTCCAACATGTCCGAGTCCATCACCACAACCCTGTGCCATGGCCACTGCCTCACTGCAGCCCCTTCCCAGCTCCAGAGGCCAATCCAGTCACCCCAGGACCCTCCCAGATCCCAGCAGCCCAGCAGAGCTGTGCTCAGGTCAGGGCAGGACCCCACAGCCAGACCCTCACACCTGGTCCCTGGACTAACCACCACCACCCCCCACCTGGGATGCAACATCCCACTTTACCTTAAAAACCCCTGACAGACAGAGCTGGGCTTTATTTTCCCTCTCCCCTCCCCTCTTCTTTGTTTTGCAGCAGTTGCTGCTGTTGCCATGCTATCTCCTTTTGTTGCTATGGATTAATGGTGTTTTTTACTTATTTTTTATGTATGTCCTGGGAACATGATTGCTTAATTTGCCCTGCAGGTCTGTGGGCCTGGGAGGCATTTCCACATCGTCCCAGCGCTCACCTTATCTTAAGCCAGTTCTGGGCTGCTTGCAGGGTAAATACCTCCAGAAATGTTCACTCGGAGCCTTGGGACCGGTATTTGCCCCAGCAAGTGGCCAGGGTGTGTGCAGAGGGGACGTACTGTTCCTACAACCTGTGCTGTGTCCTCTCTGCTGTCATGGGGCTGGTTTTTATCTAACCCAGAAGAACAACTCAGAAGCCACCAGCGTGACGGTCTACCAAGCCTGGGCAGAAGGTCGGGCTCCAGCTGTCCTCCATGGACCCCTAGAGCCCAAAGATGACACATCAGTGGGCTCGCACAAAATAGGTTCCTTTATGTTGTTATAACAGGCAGTGGGATGTTTCCTCCAGCTTTTTCTGTCTCTGGAAAAACCCAGGTTGCTAGAGAAAGGCCAGGGGTCCCCAAAGAGCATCAGAGTTGGGCCATGGGAGAGCCTTTTGTCTCCAGCATCTAATGTGGTGGTGGGAGTGAGGGTGTCGGAAAGAGAACGGGAGCAAAGTGTTTCCCAGTGATTTTAGGAGGTTGGTTTGCATGATGTGGAGTCAGAAGACTCAGCGTGGGGAGGACTGAATTCCTGAGGCCATTTGGTCAGACCCCAGGTCACCCGTGTCCCACAAGGTGCTGTTCCCTCATTGCCAGCAGCAGCAGGATTCAGCACGGCTGCTCCGAGTACCCCTGCCCACCCCTGCCACCTGACTTGCCACCAGCCGGTCCAAGAGGAGGACCTTCATAAGGAAACACCTGTAGAGTTGTGGTTTCATTGTGTTGCACAAATGTGAAAGCAGGAGGCAGGGGGTTCAGGAGGGATCTGCTCCAGGTCTGGGTTCCACTGCGCGCCCCTCGTGGGATAGTCTGCTTTATTATGTTAAGACAGGCCTTTAATTGCTCTGCGTCTCCATTCTCCCCACATGAAATGGGAAAAACAATCCATCCTTTTGTCCCGTTACTGAAATCTTCAGGGAAGTGACTGACTTGGTCCTATTATTATTTTTGCATTTGGCTCCCCACAATGGCCACCGAGCCCTAATGCGCTAATGAATATGGATGCAGGGATCGGTCTCTTGCCTTCTGTAATTAATCTTGCCTCCATCCTACTGGGTCATCTAATGAGCAATACTCACAGAAATATCCCCCTGGAGTCGTGAGCCTCGGCGGTTCCTCAGTTGCACACATCAAAGGGGAGCTGGTGACATCATGGAGCTCACAGAAAACATCAAGTCTGTCTGTCTGGGGGGGGGTAAAAAATAGCTTCTCGCAGATCCACAGCTGGTGGGGCTTTTAATTACACAAGGGCTGAGGAACATTCCAACCATAACATCCTGCAGCCTCTCCGCCACCAGACAACGTGCCTTTTATTAGCATAGGAATGTATCTTTAATAAACTGGAGGTTTTTAACTTGTCAGAGTGTGCCAGCGACTAGGTCCACGGGCTTTTTTGGCCGGGCTGTTGCATGGGCAGCAGGGCAGGTTGTCCCTCAGCTGTCCTGGTCCCCTGCCTGTGCCAGTGCAATGTCCTCTGCTCTCCATGCATCCCCCCTGCCCCATCCCAGGCACCCCATGCTCTTACAAGGGGGTGACTCGATGGAATCTCTATGAGCATCTCACAGCATCATCCCTGCAGTCCCACCAAAATCCATCTGTGCCACTGCGAGGAGAGGGGCTGGCAGCACACATGGGCTGTGAGTGGGGCTAAAGTCATTAAGGCAAAGGAGAAAGTTCATTCCACTGCCTTAATTACCTCTGCCGTCATCAGTGCCCGTGTCTTTGCACAAACTAGGTTTGGGGGGGGTGCTGTTCTGTGCAAACAAATTTGCTTTCTGCGATTCCAAAACTATCATCACCATCTTCCTCACCACTGTGTGTGCATATATATGAATAAATGTACGATCCCGTGTAATTCAGCAGGGTTTGGGGTTTTACTTGAGGTTTTCCTTCACCCTGCTTGAAGGGAAGGTGAAGCCGAGGGGTTGCTCCATCAAGTAACAAATCTCCCATGTTGTTCCCTCTCCTTTATGTACCTTGAGCTGGTGGTGGCAAGGCAGCCTGGAAAAGCCTGCTGTGTTGGGAGGTGTGCAGCCCTGCAAATGGCTGTTTGCTTTAATCAATCGCAGAGGAGCCCGTGGGGGCCGGGAGAGGTGCGAGGAGGCCGGAGATTTGTTCTATTGATTAACCCAGCGCCGGGATGGGATAAAAGCCTGGGAGGTGAATAAGGGCATGGGGTTTGGTTTGCAGGTAATTGGGTTTGGGGAATTTTATTTTTCTTTTTGTACCTGCGGGGCTGAGAGAAAGCAGAATAACTTTTTTTTAATATTCCTCCCCTCTTCCCCATTTCAGCTTCCCCAGTTAACACCAGAGAGACACCCCCCACTCCCTCTCTGCACGCCAGCCAGAAGTAAGATTTCACGTTATTGCATCTGACAGCTCTCATTCCTCAGGCACTTTCTTCTTTTTTTCCTTCATCAAAGGAGGAGGGGGGGGGAATAAAAATCAAAGATCTCAAAACTTGAGCGGCCTCCTGAGCCTGCAAAATGCAGCCCCTTGGTCGGAAGGGATGCTCTGAGCAGGAGGGAGGGTCGGTGCGATCCCATGCAGCTTGGGAAGAGTTGCATTTGTTTGTCATTGCGTTTGCCTTGGGCCCTTGGAAGACGTTTGCAGTTCTCAATTAATCTCGTTAGCTTAGAAGAAGGCAGAGGGGCGGGGAGGCAGGGACGAGAGGCGGGAAATCAAAAATAATTTCACGGGGAATTCTCTTTAATGGCTTTTTAAAAACCTGTAATTGAAATCGGTGCCGGTGGAAAAGGTTTTAATAGTGTCAAAGACAGCGGAGGGGAAGCAGCCCATAAAATCCCGTGTACGAGGGATGTGCTGGGGACAGAGCTGAGCCACGGGGGGGAAAACAAAGCTGCTGGGGGAGTGGCTTGGGGATGGGGACAGGATCAGGACCCACAGCTGGGTCCCTGTGATGAACCCCCCCAAACACCCACCCCACCCCCAGGGAGGTCCCTACTTGCNGGCTCCAGCCCCTCCATCCCCGGAGGGATGGCCGGAGGAGGGACGTCCGGGGATGGAGGGGCTGGAGCCTGTCCATCCTCTTAGGGCACAAAAACCTCTCTGCATATCCATCCCTTCCCTCCTCCTCTCCAACCTCCGGGCTGAGCATTTAATTGATCGGATTATCCCTTATTTCCTAATTAGCAGCCTTGTTCTCAGCCAGCAGGACCAGCAGCCCTTTTCCCTTTGTACCCGAGCGGTTGGTGTTTGACGGCAGAGGAGCCTGCTCCGTCAGCAATTTGCCGTGATTCCTTTCTGCCACCTGGAAGTGGAACTTGGCAGGGCCCTTTCTCGGGAGCNCTCTCCTGAGGTTGAATTTGCGAGGCTGGAAATGCTCAGCGTCTCCTGTGGCTCGCCTTCGCCTCCCTCGTTGATGTGGTGCCAGCTATTTACCTGCTGTGGTGACACTGGGGTGACATAGTGGGGTGGCCTGGGGTGAGGACAGGGCATGGTTTGGACAGGCTCCAGCCCCTCCATCCCCGGAGGGATGGCCGGAGGAGGGACGTCCGGGGATGGAGGGGCTGGAGCCTGTCCATCCTCTTAGGGCACAAAAACCTCTCTGCATATCCATCCCTTCCCTCCTCCTCTCCAACCTCCGGGCTGAGCATTTAATTGATCGGATTATCCCTTATTTCCTAATTAGCAGCCTTGTTCTCAGCCAGCAGGACCAGCAGCCCTTTTCCCTTTGTACCCGAGCGATTGGTGTTTGACAGCAGCGGAGCCTGCTCCGTCAGCAATTTGCCGTGATTCCTTTCTGCCACCTGGAAGTGGAACTTGGCAGGGCCCTTTCTCGGGAGCAAAGCGATGACAACCCCAGGGGAGAGGTGATGCCAGGCTCTGCCCACCTTTTAACTTGCCTTGTTTTAACTTATTCTGCACCAGGGTGTGGTTTTTTTCTGGTCAGAGATGCAAAGTCTGCTGCTCCACCGAGGTAGCACCAACAGAGAAGACATAACCTGAGGGGAGGGACATGACACGGACACCCAAAAGACCTGGCTTTTGTCCCAAAAGAGTTACCCACATCCTCTTGCCTATCACCCACCCTTCTCCCTCCTCCCCCATGCTGATGCCCACGCCGTGGTTCTTCTCTCGGTGTGTTCATCCATCCTCCCTCGGATCAACACAAGTGAATTTGTGTCCCCATGCATGGGGAGTGGCAAACTACAGGATTAGACCCACTGTCTCACTGGATGGTTTTTATTCCCACTAGCTCTTAATTAGTGGGAATTTGGGGATTTGGGGAAAAAAGAAATAATCACCCTGCACCGTAGCATCTTCCCTTTCCTCCCCTCATTTGCCCTTATATTCCTGCCATGGCACCAGAAAAGAGCAAACTATGACAGAAATATCCATCCTTTTGCAGCGGAACCTGTGAGG
The DNA here is from genome assembly GCA_013400055.1 of Nycticryphes semicollaris. NCBI lineage: Eukaryota > Metazoa > Chordata > Aves > Charadriiformes > Rostratulidae > Nycticryphes > Nycticryphes semicollaris. Next base: position 27,850 of record VXBJ01001540.1, on the reverse strand, counting down.
TTGGTGAGCGTGGCCCAAGGGTGTAAAGATGCTAAAACAACAGAGTCAAAGGAAAAGGTTTCAGAGTGTGTTGTCAGGTGGGATGAACCAGACAACTGGGGAGGAGGGACACTCAAGTCCACTGATGATCCATTAGCAGGCTCTGGAAAGAGATGTCAATCCAGGTTCTGAGGCAAAGAGCACACCTTTTGACCTATCAACAGCCAAAACCTTCTCTGCTTCACTTAGAGGCCTCCCAGGGGCACCGACAAACCAACGCCTTTCCCTCCCAGAAGCACAAAAGGAAAGTCTTCCCTGAGGGGAACATCTCAAAATCCATGTCCACAGGCCTGGGTTATGCTGGGGCTGTGGAAGGTACGAGGCAGCAGCTGTGGGATATACTGGGCTGTGCCCAGGATGGAGAACACGGTATCCTCCGGGATGGAGGACAAGGTGGCTTCATCCCATGGGTCAGACGCCGTGACACGGCCGGGGTGCTGCCAGCCCCAGGCTGACCGGGAGGGGGATGCCAGCTGGGTACAGGGGGGAAGGTCCTCCCACCACCACCACGTTTTCTCTCTTGCCAATGGATCAATTGTGCTCAGAGAGCTCTGGGCTGTATGTAGGTCAGGCACATCGCTGCCATCAGGGCATTAAAATGAACAAGGATCCCCCCCGCTTCTGCCTCTGTCCAACTTCCCACCCACCCTGCCCTGATGCCCAGCCCTTGGCAGAGGGCAGTTTTGGCTCCCATCCTAAAGAAGAAGAGCATTTCTTTGAGGCTTTGGGTTCATTTTGAGCAAAGCCAGCATGTGTGCAGCTCCCAGGGCAGCACGATCGCTCTGCCCTGTACAACGAGCCCCGTACAACGGTCAGACCGAGCCACCAGCTCCCCGTTTCCCTGCACGCGAGGAGAGGCTCTGTGCTGGGAGGGGAATGGGCAACGTGACCCAGTTTGTGGTTTTTCCATCAATACAGCTGGCATTGCTCCCTCTCAGCTTTGTGAAAAGGATGGGGCTGAACCAGCTCCCAGGAAAAAAGGGATTTCTCTGCTGGGGCCCAGTGCAGCATCCCCTAGGAAGGCTGAGCATCCCCAGGGAGGAGAGAGCAGCATGTCCCACCCGTGGTGGCTCCCCAGCTTGTCTCTCCACAGGAGGGGGACAGATAAGAGAGTAGCCTCCTAACCTTCAACACCCGGATCTCTGGGTTTGGCCACCCAGCTTTGATTCCCCCCAAGAAACTTTTATCACTCAAGGAGGAAACCCAAATCCTCTGGGGGCTTGGGCTCCTCCTGGGCTGGATGGAGGGGAAGGAACGGTAGAGGAGAGAGAGAGCAAGCAGGGAAGAAACTTTCTCACATAAAAAATTCAGTAGTTTAAAGCAAACTTTGCACTCGGTGAAGATCTGACCTTGTGTTCTCTCCTAAGAACAAACAAGAGAAGAACGAGGATCGTATTATTTCGCCTGAAATTTGGAGTGCATCAGGCCCCTGCTGTTCCGAGCTCCTGCCACGGCATGGCTATAAACAACATGCATTTCCGGAGAATGAATTAAACAGCAAGCCTGAATACTGCCTGTATTTTGAGAGATGTTTATTTGTCCTCACTGCCTCCCTACAAAGAGTTGCACAAGGACTTACTAAATTTTAACCCCACATTGTTCTTGGGTACACACTGCCCGTTATCCAGCACGAGGAGCGTTCGCAGCCCAGATAAGCTCATGTTCACCCCTGGTCTCCGGAGCACGCAGATCCCGCAGACCCTGGGGACAGCCAGGTCATTCCCCATGGCCCACAAACCTCTAGCAGTTTTATGCCAAAAAAGTAAACAAAAAAAAGCTGTTTGCAAGAAGGTGGGGATGACCTCGGTCTCCAACAGAGTAGCTGAGCCAGTATTGGCTCCTGTCCTCCTCACTTTACATTATGGAAAGGGAAAGGGTGAGAAAAGATGAATGCTGGCCAAAAGAGCTGTGTTGCAACTCCCCAATGAGTCAAATCACAGGGACAGCCTTGTCCTGAGGTCATAGAATCATAGAATGGTTAGAGCTGGAAGGGACCTTAAAGATCATGGAGTTACAACCCCCCTGCCCAGGGCAGGGACACCTCCCACCAGACCAGGGTGCTCAAAACCTCATCCAGCCTGGCCTTAAACACTTCCAGGGATGGGGCAGCCACAGCTTCTCTGGGCAGCCTGGGCCAGGGTCTCACCACCCTCACAGGAAACAATTTCTTTCTGGTATCTCATCTAAATCTCTCCTCTTCCAATTTAAAGCAATTACCCCTTGTCCTGTCACTCCACTTCCTGACAAAGAGTCCCTCTCCAGATCTCCAGTAGCTCCCTTCAGATACTGGGAGGCTGCTCTAAGGTCTCCCCAGAGCCTTCTCTTCTCCAGGCTGAACAACCCCAGCTCCCTCAGCCTGTCTTCATAGGAGAGGTGCTTCATCCCTCTGATCATCTTTGTGGCCCTCTGCTGGACCCATTCCAACAGGTCAATGTCCTTTCAATGCTGAGGACTCCAGAGCTGGACACAGTACTCCAGGTGGGGTCTCCTACCCCAGCTCCCACCACCACATGGAGCTATGGTGGGTGCGTGTCCATCCCTTGCCTGCCCATCCTGCCTGCAGTGATGGAGAGAGTGAAGCCCTGGGAGATTCCTGCTTTTGCACTGTTTCACCCAGGATCACTGATGAACACACATAAAAGGCTAAAGAGGATTAATGCCACCACATTTCTGCCTCCTGTGATTGCCAGGGTCTAAACAGCCTGTGCTTTTGGACCAGTGGCATCCAGTGGAGAGTTGGGGCTGCACAGCCGTCAGCGTTCAAGCAAGAGCAGCCCAGAGTGACAGCATTCCGGGGGGGGGGAAAATTGATTTTGCTGTTCATCAGGGACAGGCTGAGTAACCAGCATGAAAAGCAAAGCCTGGAGCCCCGGCATGAAAGCTGGGCCAGTTCCCCCTGCCTTACTGGGAGCCTCAAGAAGTCCCCACCTCCCAGCTTTTGGGGGGTTTCCTCCACCTTGCAGGGACGGCGGCTACAGTAGGTGAGGTGCTGAACGTAGTTCTCCAAAAAGAAGCAGGATCTGTGCCTTGTAGAACCATTTCTGAACTCGTGTTTGTTCCCTCTCCTGGGTCTGGGCAGAATGTCAAAGCCTGCTCTGAGCTGGAAATATTTTAAGACTAGCACTCGCTGGAGACCGAAACAATGGCAATTCTTCAGCTACTGAGGCTTTTATAAAAGGGCTTTTGACATAGAGGCTGCTTAGGGGTAGGGGCTGGGGATTGAGGAGGGGGGGGGGTGTTGTTGATTTTTCTCCTGGAAAGCAAGTGTGGTAGTGCCCGTGTGCGTGCTTGTGCACACACTTTTATGTGGGGGAAAAAATAACCTCTGGGCCGTCGGTGTGAATGCCCACGGGGATGCCCACGGCCCCCCCTAAAAGGCAGACAGCCCCGGGGAGAGCGGGCATGGGGGGTGAGGAGGGGGTGTGGGGGGACACGGGACACGCTGCTCACACGGGATGCAGCCAGGCAGGAAGAAGACATTTGAGAGTAAATGTCAGCTTTTGCGTTTCTGGGGTTTGGGGCTTTTTTTAAACGCGTGGGTGGGACTTTTTAATGCCCACATGAAGCCGAGACAGTTTCAGTCTCCGGGGCTGAGCTGGAAGATTCACACAAACACTATGGAAAGTGTCTCTGTGCTCAGGAGGAGGAAATTTGACGCTGCAGAGATTTTAACCCGGTATTCCAGCAAGGAGCCTCAGTGGTTAGTGTGTCATATCTGATAAAGGCTAATCAGCCCTCCTTCAGGCACCTTTCAATCCTTATTTTCATCTGCCTCCCATGCACATTGCGTTATCTATGAGATGTACTCCCATGCCAGCAAACCAGTGCAAATTCTGCCCAGCTTTGCTCTTCCTTTGACACGAGGCCGACAGGCAAGGAAAAGGGTGAAAAAGTACACCATGGACACCCTCAACACCCCCACACACACCCCGACCAGAGCCCTTGCAAACAGCCCAGGCAGCTCCCAACAAGATCTTCAGCATTGCCTGGAAAACAGCAGCACCCAACACCAGTTTGCACTGGTGTGGGGGTGGGATCCCACTGGGGAGCAGGTTTCCCAGTTGTCAGCTGCTTGCCCCAAGCTCGGCATCCCCTGGCTCGGCTTGTGCTGTTTCCCCAGCCTCCTCTCCTCTCTGGGTGTCTGAAGCCTCCTCAACAATTATCCCAGTGGCTGTTTGTTCAGGCGATGTGGATTTAGCTCTCCAGCCTCATGTGTAGTGTGTGTATAGGGAAAGATAGATTGCCGCTACTTTCCAGTATAAATCACATTCCTTACAACACTCCAAAGTAGCATTTTCAACCTCAGGGTGCTAATAGGATCCAGCAGGAGAAAGAAATGTCAGCTAAAGTAGCAGGCGCTGTTTGGAGAGTGCAATGGAGCTGATCCACAGCTCCGGGGCAAAAGGAGCAATCCCAGGGCAAAGGTTAAAGAGTTCAGGAGCACTTCAGCCTACTTAATTGCAACAGGCCTCTTACACAGTGCAAGATGGATGAGTCAAGCTGGGCAAGGGGGGCAGAGCGGGGCCGGCAGCATCACCAGTTGGAGGCATGAAGGCGGCCGGGGACCACAGTCAGGGACTGCGAGGGAAGGGAGGGGGGGACACCACAGCAGCTCCTGGTCCCTCACTTCTCCCCGAGATGCTGCTGGATGGCAAAGTGGTCCACGCCACACCCTGGGACCCCCCTGGCCACCAGCTCCATCCCCTCCCACCAGGATTCTGTCCCCAAGCCTCGGGGAATTCATTTTGGATACCGCGGAGGTTTCGCTGCAAGAACCCAGCACAACGCTCGTGGTAGCAAGAATAACTCCAGCCGCCAAGGAAATGTTTCTTGCTCCCCTGAAAAGCATACGGAAGGTTTTAAGGAGAAAGAGGGGGAATTGGTTAGCGTTGCTGTTCCTGTCATTTCTTACAGGATCTGTTTGCTGATTTCTTTTTATTTTGAATCTTCAGAATCTGAACCTGTCAGCCCCAAAGTGCTTCTGCTGGGAAGGTGCCTCGGATAACATTTTTTAGTAGAGTTTTGACTTGTTTTCTGATACACATATGATAAATGTCATCAAAAGCTGACATTTTGCATGGAAAAGGTCTTTTGCATATATATATATATTTTTTTTTATCTAAAGAAAAAAGAATTATAATAAACATATTTCATTCATTTCTCACCAGTGAGGTTTTATGCTGTTTCCCTGGAGATAAAAGCACAAGGCTGGCTCTTGAGACATATGCATTTAATTCCCAGCTCTACCGCAAACCCCCGCGATGACCTTGAACAAGCCACTTCGGCTCCCATCCACAGGGGATGAGATTTTTCTGTTAAAGCTCCTGTTTTGGCCTCCTGGGTTGGGAGAACATCTGAGAATAAACAAACAAACAAACAAAAAAACCCATAAAACAACCCCGTTTCAGTTCACATGGGCGCCCTCTTCCCCACCCCACCGCCCACCCATCCCATGGGATCCATGCAGCCCTGCTTGGGGAGGGGGCTCCATCCCTGCACCCCCAAGCCCACCCGTGGGGATGTTGGGTGGCGGAGCGAGGGCCAAGGATGCCCTCTCGTGGGAAGAGATGGCCTTGGCTCCCGGTGCCCTGTGGGGATGTGGGAAAAGTCCCCGCGAGTGACAGCAGGTACCTTTGGTCCTGTGGTCCCCCTGCCCCAGGCTGGTCCCCCCCTCTCCCGAGCCCGGCAAGATGTCCCCCACCCTCGCCGGGATGCAGCTCCATCGCCAGGGCGTCACCGAAATCTTTCCAGGGCAAAGCGTTCGGCACCTTTTATTGAGGAGAGGGGGGAGGAGGACTTCCTGCCCACCTGTAAGAGCAGGGGTGGGGACATACCTGTCCCAGCTTCCCCCCCTGAGTGATCCCATGTCCCCCCCAACCCCGTCCTGGGATGCTCAGGAGAGGAGCAGCGCAGCGAGGATGCAGGGCAGCAGGAGGTGGGTGGTAGCGAGGCCGGGGGGCGGCCGGGGGGCTCGGGGGGAGCCATTGCAGAGGTCTGTGTCACAGCAGTGGATGCGGACGCCCGGCAGCTCCTGCTGCTGGCAGTGACGGGAGGTGGCACAGCCGCTGGTCAGCAGGATGCCCAGGACCACTGCAAAGCAAGCACAGGGCAGGACGTCAAGGACAGAGGGGTGACAGCCAGGGTGGAGGGTGATGCTCTGCCAGCCTTACGCCAGGCCCAGGTCCCGTATGAAGGTTGCAAGGCTTGTTTTGATTTTTTTCGAGCATCACTGGCTCAATCTGGCACCCCCTGTGGGCCTGCCCTCCCCCAGCCCAGGGCAAACTCACCGCTCTCTGTCTTAATGCAGAACCGGTGCTTGAAACCCTGGTGGGAGTGGGAGCAGGTGATCACCTCTGGGTTAGAGCACCCCATGTCCACGTTTTTGGTGCCAACGATGATGTTGCAGCCATAACACTGGAGTCCAGACACTAAACAAGAGCCATATGAAAGACAACTGGATTTTTTCCAGAGGGGGGGGGGGCATGGGGAGAATGGAGGGAAGACTTCAACTCCCTCCTCGCTGCTCTCTAAGGACAGCTTCGCAGCACTCTCTGCCTTGCCAGGTCGCATTAAGCGCTGAGACGGAGCCTGAAGCTGCTGCCACTTGTTTACCCAGTGGGCCCCAAAAAATATAAAAGCATCTCCCGCTAGAGGTCAGTGCGAAATCAGGGATTAGCCCGAGATTTCAGCTGGGATCGAATGGTGGGAACAAGGCAGCTTTGAAACAGGGTTTGAAAAGTGTAGGTGAAACCTCCCAACCACAGCCATCACCCAACCGTGGCTCAGTCGCTCTCGGAAACAGCTTTTGCCCATTTCACCAAATTCCTGCAGTTTCAGCTGTGCCTGTGTTGGAGGCGCTCACGCCGGAGGGGTGGTTTTCTCCCTGAGAGCAGTCTTGTTTTTATCACAGGGTCTATTCAGGGAGGTAAAACCACTCAGAAGGGAAATCCTCATTCAGAGCAACTGCCAGCCAATGTGCCCGTGATCCCAGGACAGCAGTGTCAGTGTGACATTGGTGTGTCCCCAGAGCCTTGTACACTTGTGCTGGCAGCAGCTCTGTCCTTCCCTGCAGGGTCGGCCACTGTATCTGAGAATTGCTTGCCCTAGACCAGCACAGGAATTAAGCCATTCCTCAGGTTTCTTTAAAAAAAGAAACAAAACAAAACAAACCAGAAGCCTTCAAAGGATATTCATTTACATCCTCCACGGAATTTAAGGCAAACACAGTACCTGATCCCTGTGCTGATTAATCACAGCAGCAAAAATCAGGTTGCTCTTACTGCTGTCATTACCTTCCCCCATCTCTGAGACCTTCCTGATGGATCCCGGCCTCGTCTGCTCCCCCCAGGGTTTTTGGGGGAGGGTGGGTGAGCCCCCTTGCACAGCTGGGAACTGTGAGGGGAGTCACTCTCCCGGCAGGACTGGGGAAGGGGACTCTAAGGGATCCCAGCTCCTGGCCCCTGCTCCTTACCCTCCTATGCCCTTGTTTTCTACAAAACACGATGGCATTAGCTCAAAACTAAAACCACCAGCACACGGCAACACGCAGCTCCAGCGCTTGGGGCAGGAATGCCCTCAGATCCAGCCCGAGGATAAACCCCACTTTAGTAACCAGGATTTGGGGAGAGGATGTGATCAACCATAAGCACGGGCAGACTCTGCTTCCCGGGGGCTCTGGCACTTACCCTCTGGGAGGACGAATACCACGGTCAGCAGCGAGAGGATCCCATGGGCACCTCCAGACATGTGTCCTGAGAGCATGGGGCTCGGAGGACGAAACAACAGCGGTCTGAGGCAGCGACCACCTCTCCTCCAGCTCTTCTTCCCCCCAGGCCGTGCACGTCGCTTGCTTCTCACCTGCCAAACCCTCCACCAGAATGAAGGGTGCAGCAGGGATCTGGCTGCTCTCCCCTCCTCTGGCCAGCCCCGTGACCCCCAGTCTTGCGATGGCGATGCTTAATTTCTCCCTTTTCCTCTTGAGAAATTCGCCAACTCCCTCAGTTCAGGCACAGACGTGAGTGTGTATGTGCTACCCTCGGTTATTTCTGTCCTATTTCCTCTGTCCACGATCACTTCCCATTAATACTACCGTGCAGCAGCTCTTGGAGAGAAATTCTCCCTAATCAAGATTTAGTTTTAAATCCACTTCGAAATCCTCTAATTCAGTTGGATTAGGCAGAAGGGGTTTGGGGAGATGTGTGCTTTTACTTTCCCCCCCCCCCTTCCTTTTTTATGTTTCTGAGCTGCCTCATCTTCACAAACGGACCCACCGGCTTTCTGTGACATATTGTGCTATTTAAAGAGAGCAGGAATAATTTTATTAAAGGGAAGCAGTCAACTAATTTTAAATCCAAGGCTTGAGATTCTCTAACAAAGAACAACCCCTGGGGATGGCCATGGGGTTAAAGGGAAAACCTGATGGAGGGAGAGGTGGCTTTGACTGTATCACTGTATTTGTGCACAAGAAAATAGTTGCCTTAATAAAACAGCAAAAAGCCAACCAGGAGCCAGTCCTGGGTTTACGTGGGCACTGGAAGGACCCAGATGGGGTTGTTTGGAGGTTGGGAAGGGGGTCAGGGGCACGGAAGAGGAAATCACTGAGATGTGATGACTCCGATCCTGCGGTGCCAGGACCAACCAGACCCACAGCCACATGGGGCATCATGGACATCACCAGCCACAGAATCAGCCCCCCAGACCCTTTTGCCAGTGTCCCCACAAGCAACACCCCAGCTCTTGGTGAAGCTAATGGGACTTAGGGAGCTAATGCTTACTAATAAGAGAGCGTGACCGAATGCCTGGGATTATAAAATTAAAATGACAAAATAAGCTCTTTATGTAGTCCATCCAGCAACCGCCTGCTAACAGCACCCAAAATCCCCCACCCTTGGGCACCCCAACCCTCTGGGCACCTCCTCTGCCAGACACAGCTCCCAGCCAGGCAGGGGAGTGCACCTAATCTCCACACAGCATCTTCATTAGCAGCAGCGCTCGTTAACATTTCACTGGGAGGCAGCACAAACTGGTCCAAGTCCAAGCATCCAGAGTTCAGGAGGGGCAATTAGTACCTGAGAGAAGTGCCTAAGTAACGTGGCTCATTTATTCAAATCACTTAAACACACACCACCACCCCCATCATCTCGCTCACCTCCAAACAATATGATTATGACAAATGTCTAACACAGCAAAGCCTGAAAGCCTCAGGGAGGTGGGATAAAATGCAGGAAATGGGATTGATTTAACTGCATCCATAAATCAGAGCATTCAATAAGGAGGGGAAACTAACTTTTAATCCCTTAATAAACTCATCTGTTTCTAGATGGGGTGACCAGGAGCAACCTGGGCTCTGGTGAGACCCCACTTGGAGAGCTGCATCCAGCTTTGGATTCCTCAGCACAAGAAGGACATGGACCTGTTGGAGAGGGTCCAGAGGAGGCCACAGAGATGCTGGGAGGGTTGGAGCCCCTCTGCTGTGAAGACAGGCTGAGAGAGTTGGAGGGCTTCAGCCTGGAGAAGAGAAGGCTCCGGGGAGACCCTAGAGCCCCTTCAAGTCCCTAAAGGGGCTCCAGGAAAGCTGGGGAGGGACTCTTGATCAGGGAGAGGAGCCATAGGATGAGGGGGAAGGGTTTTAAACTGAAAGAGGGGAGATTTAGATTAGATATTATGGAGAAATTCTTTGCTGTGAGGGTGGTGAGACCCTGGCCCAGGTTGCCCAGAGAAGCTGTGGCTGCCCCATCCCTGGAGGGATTCAAGGCCAGGCTGGATGGGGCTTTGAGGGACCTGGTGTGGTAGGAGGTGTCCCTGCCCAGGGCAGGGGGTTGGAACTGGGTGGTCTTTAATATCCCTCCTCACCCAAACCATTCTACAGTTCTATAACTCTATGATTCTATAATTCTGTGATTCTGTGCTGGGGCTGTGCAGCAGCTCTGGGCAGCTGGTGGCCCTGGGGCCATGCACACCTCTGGGCACAGCACCTGGTTCCATCTGCAGACTTGTCCAGCAAAGTAGCTCCTCCATGAGCGGCCACAGCTGGTCCTTCCCACAGGGAACCAAGCAGGAAGCTCCAGAAGAGCCGATGGGGACAAGGGACAACACGGTGCATGACACCCGGCGTCGGTGGGACAGACAGGGAGACACTGGGGCGGGTAAGAACATCATCCTGTCCCCAGAGCATCACCCACGGCCAGTCTGAGGTGCTGAGTTAAGCCAGACGTTTGCTTTGGGTTATTCTCCTGGTGTGCAGAAGGGAAAGACCTTTAGAAAAAGGGGGGGGGGACACACCAAAAAACCTAATCTCTGCAACTGCTTCCACATCTGGAACCAGCAGAGAGTTCTTTTTAACTTGTCATGGGTTCTGATGCCACCCAGCGAGATTTATCAGCCATGGGGCAGCAGGAACACGGTCGGAGAGGGCCCTCCTCCCCTGCCTGAGAACAATTTGATGAGCAAATCCCCCGGTACACTCGTGTTCCCACTTAAACCTTCGGGATACCCAGAAAGACGGCTAAACCCTGCGCAGATTAGACGGGTTGGCCCGCAAATCCTGCTTCCCCAGCTCATCCCTGCGGGAGGCAGAGCTCCTCCCGCGTCGCCCCGCCCCCGACCCCGCTCCGCCTCCCGGGCGGGACTCGAACCGCCAGACTCAGGCCCTCCCGCCTCCATTAATGAGGCGGAAGCAGAAGTGCCCTCCCCCGGTGAACGTGGAACGTCGGGCCGGGTGCGCGGCGCCAACGGCAGGGGGCAGCCCAAGAGGATGGAGCCTCTGCGCTCTGATTGGCTGAGGTTAGTGAATACATTAAGAAGACGCCAAGAAGCGCGCGTCAAGGCGATTTTAAGGGTTTTTTTCAGGGCTTTTATGTTTATAAAAGGAATTAGAGTTAATATTTCGTATGGGAATCAGAACTGGGTGGCAAATTGTGAAGGAAGAGAAACAATATTTCCTCACCCTATCCGTATTTAATAGTATTAATAGAGCTTTAAATAGCGATGGACGACACCCACGGAATGTGTTGTATGAAAGGAGAGAAGGTTAGCACTCCCCTTGATAAGGATGGAAGAGGTCCTAGTGGCCTGTACAACACGCATACGGTTAAGGCACTGCCACCTACTTCGTGGCATCTAACCATGTTTTTCCTCTCTTTCTTCCCTTCCTCCCTCTTTTTCTCTCTTTCTTCTCTTCCTCCCGCTCCTTTCTCTCACCCACGTTCTCCTTTTCCCTCAGCCTAAAAGCGCCCAGCGGAGTAGAGGCCCAAGGTGACAGCTCACTTTCCCCATGCGGCGCGCGCTCCAGCCCCTACCAGCTCTGCTACAATCCTTCTTGCAACAGGGAGATCTCCAGTCAAGTCACCTCAATTAGCTAATCCTGGCCACCGATCCACGCCAGGCTGGACACGGGTATCGCTAAGAGAGGTCATGACAATGACACAAGTGTGATGAGGAGCAGCTGAGGAATCGGAAGAAAAGGAGGCTGAGGGGAGACCTCATCACTCTCTATAACTCCCTTGAAAGGACATCAGTCTCTTTTCCCAAGTCACAGCAGAGAGAGAGGACGAAAGGGGAAATTCAGGATGGATATTAGGAAAATATTCTTCACCAGAAGGGTCATCAAACATTGGAACAGGCTGCCCAGGGAAGCAGCTGGGTCACCATACCTGGAAGGATTCAGAAGACGGTGCTGAGGGACACAGGTCAGGGGTACCTTGGCAGTGCTCAGTTGATGGGTGGATTTGATGATCTTAAAAGGTTTCCTACAACCTCAACAATTCTATGATTGAATTATTAGGTCCTGGGGGATACCTGGGACTTGTAACACAACCATTACAAAGGACAGCTTTCTGGCAGATCCTTTACATCGGGGTTCTTCACTCTGGGGGGGAAAAGGAGATGCTTGTTCAAGGGGTTTCCTCCTGAGATGGGAAACCATCTCCTTTCCCCATAGCTCCTGGGCTCAGAGGGTAGGGAGGGCAAGGCAAGCAGAGCCACTCACACAAACACCGTTACAGGGGAAGCACTGTGCTAGGAAACAGGGGGGTTTTTTTAATGCTTTGTGGGAGTAATACACCAGCTTCTCCACCAGCCACATCTTGCAGTTGGAAAGGTTCATCAGCCTGAGAGAAGACTGAGGGGAAAAAAAAAAGAAATAAAATAATAATAATCATGAAGACATTTATTACTTCAGGAGTGATGCTCACTAAGTCCAGAGACACAGTGTCCTTTCCTGGGGTAATGAAAAACCTCAGAAGGCAGTGATTATTATTAACAGCCACTTTAGCACCAGCTCAACGTGAACTCTGTTTTTAAGGTTTTAAAAGGAAAAGCTCTACCTCATGTCCTACAGCTGCCTCCTGTGCCAAGGGTAGAGCAAGGCAGCCTCACACCCAAGCAGCCACCAGAGGAGAGGTTTGTGCTGAAATTGCTTTTCAGTTATCAAGCACATGAGGTTGATATAAAGTAAATAAATATTTTTGCTTCACCAGGAACAAACATCCCCGTAACAGGGGGAACACCCTTTGGGTGCAATAAATGCCAGCTCCTGGATGATCCCTTGGCCTGCCCTTTGGGTTCAGAGAGGGCAGGTTCCTTTCCCCTGTAACTAATAAGCTCTGAGAGGGTTTGGACAACTGTTGCCTCTGCTGACAACACCTTCAGTTCCTTCCTCTTCTAAACAAATTTTGACTTGAATTATGCCCCTCTTTTCTCTCTTGAACAAAAGTTCACCAACTCCACAGCGGGAGTTGCTTGAGAACCGATTCCTTCTGAAGGTGCCATCCAGGGAGGCTTCTTTCAGACACAGACACTTCACATCACACTCGAACCACAAACATACACATAAAATCCCACCTTTTTTATTATGGCATATGGGTTTGGTTGCTTGTTGGGGGGGAGGGAGGGGGGCTTGTTGGTTTTTGGGGTGGGTTTTTTTCGCATGTGTAAATACCACATGGGTATGACAAAAAGGGAAGGAGATACCGACGCTGAAACAGATACAGAGTCATGCCATTATCAATACAGTTTCATACGATGGATTCTCAAGATACAAAAAGTCTGAGTTGGATTGTTGGTATTTTTTTTTCTTTTTACATTGAAATAACTTTACAGTGTTCTGTGAGCTCGCTTTTGTTGTTTGTTTGTTTGTTTTAACCAGAAGAGGTAAAAATGAAATAAAATAAAATCAAAGTATGCTGAGAACAACTACAAGCAGGATTCATTTTAATGGTTAACAGAAGAACTGTAACTTTGCCCTAGAACAGCATCTATTAAACACACGTAACAAGAGGTAAGCAACTATAGAGAAGTTAAGAGGAGGAGATTTCACCACAGGCGTCGAGTCAGGGGCAGGAAGGAGGAAATCTGGAACTGCTTGGTTTTATTTGGTCACAAAGTTTGAGCTGTTTAAAATGAAGCACCCTTGAAGATGCAGTACTCCTAGTTAAAACAATACAGAAACTTCCCAAGACTAGAACCTACATTCT
>VXBJ01001540.1:0-12528 GCA_013400055.1 Nycticryphes semicollaris | reverse complement strand
TTTTTGTTTCCACCACGTTGCCCGGTTCTAGCGCAAAGAGCTAAGACGTTTTTCTTTGGGCCAAGACTAACAGAAACCACTTTATCAAATCTTCTTCAGGTTTCCTGCCAAACTGCATTTATTATTCTCATGTGGTTTTTTTTTTTTTAATATTTTTTTTTTTTAAAAAAACCATTTTTTTTTCCTGACAGTCTCTAAAGTGATGCTGGAACGTTTTAACAGTCACTCTTCCACAGTTTAATTGTTTTGTCGTTTTCTAGTGCCGCTGACGCAATGATGTTTTCTGTTGGGTGACAAGCTGTTGAGATTACAACATCTAGGTAAAAAAGAAAGGAAAAAAGATACACAAATATCATTATTTACAGCAATGAAATTTGGTTCATAGCAGGCATTTCTGAAAATACAGCACAACCTGTAGCAGAACTACAAACACATTACTCATAACTATTTTCCAACTACTGCCTTCTCTGTGAGAGGAAATATCAGCAAAAAAAGGACTGAGAGTAGTTGGAAAGTGTTCAACAGGTTTCAAAATGTGAGAACTCTCCAGATTCTAGTCCTTGCATACTCCACAGGCAAAACCCTTGGCATATCATGTCAGAAACAGCTAATAAAAACCCAGCTTGGTTTTTTTTTCCCCATGTATTCCCAACATCCCATTCAATGCTTCGATAGCGCTCATCTCCAGAGCTTTGCCCAAGCCTGAAAATGAAAACCTGCTGCCACTGCCCCAATTTACAGCTCAAACCGACGGTCCTGCAAAGGAATAAGCATGTTTAAATTCCACAGCACAACTCCTTCCAGTTGGTACACTGAAAGTGCAGCTTTCTGATGGGGTTCAGACCCAAGTATCCATCAGGTGGCCTCTCAACTCTCCTGCTCGACTCTGCTTTCAAGAACAGGCACAAGTACTGACACGTACAAACTTCAGTCCTTATCCTTTCAAGAGCTGCAGCTTCCAAAGACATTAATGAGGAATTCAAAGTCACTAATATTACAAGCTGCTCGAATATCTCAACCAGTGCAGAACTTGAGGAAATCTTTTTCGTAAGCTGATGTCAAAGTTCTTACAGTGGAAGAATAAACACTTGCAATGCCCATAAAAAAAGCCCTTCATAAGGAGCAAACTCCTAGGGTTCAACTAAGGTCAAGAATTTATGAGTCTGACAGTCAAAGCTAAACATTAGAGAGAAAACACTCAAGCTAAACCCTGTCATGAGGGATATTATACCAATAAAAACAAAGTTCTCTTCCACACCTGTGTGTCCTTGTAATTTCTGTACAATCTCTTTTGTCTGAAGGTTCCAAATATAAACCAGGTTGTCTTCTGAGCCAGACACGATCCACTGGAGGGGCAGAATAAAAAAAAAAACAGTTATTTTCACCCTTCTCCTCATCTTTATCTACCTGCTATTATTCAGGAAACACTTGTCATCGTATGAGAGGGAACTGACAACATTGTATGGCTGCTTGATGCAGGCTCCTTCACTTCTCAGCCTCCCTTCAGAGCACACAGCAGCAGAAAGCTTTGTTCCACCCAGTGTAGGCTGACAGAGGAAAACTAGCAGAGCAAAAGGCGCTAAGGGGGTCCTGTGCCAGGACTTAACCTCTGCTGAGCTGTTCTGTCAGCCCCACCAGAACACACCAACCTACCCTCTGACGGCCGATTGCCACGTGCCTACAGCAAACCCACAGCCACTCGCCTGCTGCAGGAAAAGTTCCCTTTCCACTGCTGCAGCGGGACAGCGGGCTCACACACAGACAGGGACAGCAGAGCTGCTCGTGAGGACTTCCTGGGACACCCTCTTCTCCCACCGCACCTACAGCGCCTGTGAACCAGCACCCACCGAAGCAGGTTTCCATCCCCAAATTACTCTTTCTCTTACCGAGAAAAGCAGTAAGAAAACCTGCCCATCTGTAAAGGAGCATCTGAAATGAGCACTAACCTTTCCACCGGTAACGGAGAAATTTGCAAATATGCAGTACTTCTCGTTTTTGTGTCCTGTGTAAGTCTTCAGGCACTGAAAGTGAAGAGCCACAAGGCATGAAGACATCCAGGAGGTAGTTTTCTCAGTCAGGGACAAACTCTCTCAGCAGAGCAGACTGAACATGTCTGCCTGTGTTTCCCACCCCACCACCTTATCCGGAGGATGCAGAGGCCATCTCTGCCCTACAACACTAAACAATTTGAGGGGGAAGCCCTAAATTGTTACTTTACCACAGAGAAAGAGATCAACAGCAACTTATTGATCATAAACAGAAAGATGCAGAAACGTAGCTTTGCTTAATGTCTCAGGGCTCCACAGGTGGTCCAAACACTTTTTTTCAAAGGCATCTCAAGTCCTCTCCAATAAAGAGATACTTTTTTTTTCTTTTTTTTCCTACAGTATTCATAAAATGTATGTGCTTTTTAAGCTTTCTTAACAAAATCCAGATCTTCCTATAAGCTTAGTTAAGTCTACGTAGTGAGACAGGATTGTTTTTACCTTTCCTTTGCTGTAGTCCCAAAGTTTCAGAGTGCTAGAAAACAACAGAAAAACAAAGATTTTTAGTTCTTTTTTTTCCCCTTCTGACAGTTTCCTAGCAGCAGTAAAAGTTTCTTCATATCAGAATGTTTAAAGTCCACGTGGATCACTTTAGCCTGGCTTTGGAATGCAGCATTAGTTAACCCCAAAGTATAAATTTTACTGCTGTGCCATTCACAGTGTCCTCCATAAAAAAAAAAAAAGACTCATGTAAATATTTCCCTACACCTGCAAATTTCTTTATCAATAATGACCAGAGAATTAAGGAAACGATGAGCAGGATAACAGACAAATTACAGTGGGAGAGGCTAAGGTGGTTTGGCAGATACCTCCAAATCCCCATGCACTGTACAGATTTCATTAGACATCATCTTCCTCAGTGCGAGGAACCCACTAGAATCAGGGATGGTCCTGAAACTATCCCCTTTCCCTCAACTGTTTGAAAATCCAATCCTCCTGGAAGCAGATCCAGACCAAAATACACACACACTGCCCTCATTTTTCAACTTGCAGTCCCGCACCAGGATGTTTCAGGGGAGGAAACACTAGAAGCTTAAGCCAAGGCAGAGGAAGGGAATAAGCACGTTATGGGATACAATTTGGACATGGAATCACTTGTTTCAGGCAAGCACTAGGCTCTTCCACACACTGAGTAAACCCCATGCATATCCAGATACTGTACTGACGCCCAGGCTACTGCCAGAGCCTGCAAGGTAGCCAGAGAACCTAACCTGGGCTTCCTCTGCTTTTTATGTTTGATAGCATATATGAATTTGTATTATTAGTACAATAGCTAACCAGCAGCAAAATAAACTTTTATCTGATACTTATAAGTACTTCAGAGTTTTCTCCCTGTTTTTTAAAAAATACTTACTTGTCCAAAGTTGCAGCTAATATGTATTTGCCATTTGGGGAGAATTTCACGAAAGACACAGGAGGGTTATCATCATCTACAGTGAAAATAAAAGCGATTATTAAACAGTGCACAGTTGGATTGTCTCATTGACAGAGAATTTCTTTAGACTATAATTTGTTGTTATTTGTTTCACTGAAAAAAGCTTTCGGTTTTGTTGCCTCTTGATACTTCAAGAAAGAGAGAGGTGTAAGGAAGGTGATTGTTTTCAGTGATTTAAGGAAAGGATATTAAGCATTTTTCTCACAAATATTTTAAATAACCATTTGTCACTGAAGTTTCCTTCCTTCCATCAGTACTTATCAGAGCAAGACCGTATCTCTACCTTTTAAAAATCATTACGTTAGAACACTTGAACTTGATGAACTTCAAGCTCCCTTCCAACTCAACACATGCCATTGATTTGTAGTGCCATATAACTTGTCTGTATGATGCTTTGTAAGAATAAGGAGGTCTAGGGAACATATTCCCAACAGGTGTTTTCCTTTTATTAGCCATGCCCACAAGATGCCTCGTGCATCTTGCAATAAAAGCAGGCAGCTCCTGTAGACACAGTCTACTTAGTTGTTTCCATCATACCCAACAGCACAAACAACTCTATCGTTACAGCTTTGAATGGCTGCACGGTGAGCCCCGCAGAGCTGAATGGTAGAAAAGTTTGGAAAACTCATTTGTCCACCCGTGCTACACATCTCTCAAAGCTTAAGCAAGCTCCCATTCACGTGTGGGGATAGTTCCTCTTATTGCAATAGACGGGAGGACAACAGATACTGACAGAACGGTAAGAACACTGCAAAACAGAGCTTCAGGAAACCACTGATCACAGCAATGATGGCAGAGCATCTGTGTCACAAGTGAACAACGAAGAGTAAAACACCAACAAGAAGGGTTCCTACTTACCTATCAGTGTTTTCAAGCACTGCCCTGACGCTGTATCCCAGATTCGACTGTTAAAACCAAGTAAGAATTATTATATTGGGTCTGAAGTCCTTGTTCCGATTTTAACATTACGAATACAAGCTTTTTTTTTAAAAAAAAGTCAATTTTTTAAATGCAACAGGTTTGAACAGTGCTGCAGACGAGTAACAACTGCTTACCAGAGCCCATCATAGCTACTTGACACTATCAGGGATCCATCGCGATTAAAATGCACCTGTAATATTAGAGAAGGGAAAAAAAGAATGACATTCACGAAGATCAAATCTTTAAGCCCCACTGAAAGCACTTCCACAACTGACACTGTAAGACACGTGGATGGAAACAGAAGGCCAACACGACACACAAACAACAGGCACGAGTTTAAACGGGTAACGTGATTAAAGTCAAGGTTCTTTCCCCCTCAGTTTGTTTGGTGTAATTATAAAGAGGGAGGGACATTAACTGCAGCTCTTTATTTAAGCATCAGAGACTGGAATACCTATTTCTTCACAAACTAAGGACACCTGATCACACAGATACTCTGTTCAAACAGCATTAGTTGCTCAGACAAATTTGGGGATAGTACCTTTCCATTAACCTCCTATCTACCCACATATACGTCTTAAAGTCAATTTATTCCCTTGAACTACACCTCAGAATACTGCTATTTTAAATATTAATTAGTGCTCATTTGTGAGTGTGAAGTATCTTCTACACGAAGCAGGACAATCACACCATGACAGCCATGGTTTAGGACATCTGAGGGTCAATTTTTTTTCAGTTTCCTTAATTTCAAAAATACTAGGAGTTGGAACACCTTCTGTTCTTCCTTCATTTGAATGGATACTGCTGTGTTCCAAGCTCCTTTTACCTATTAAATGAATGAGATTTGAAACAGAGCATCCTATGGAACTACCCTGCCTTGGACTTCAGTAACAGCTTGGAACAACACAGAAGCAACTGTTCCCTGATCCTCAAGCGACCACAAATCCATATCCCAGCATCAGACTGCCAGACTCAGGCCTGACAGGAACAACACCATTCTCTGTTCCCCCACATTAACACCCAAGACCAAAATCCACATCGATCTTACAGCAAACACTGCTCATTTCACATTCATTGTGCAATGATCACCAGCAAATCCATCCACTACACTGTGTAAGAGCTCCATAATAAGAGTTAGAGCACTTGTCTGCCACCAGAGGTAGGAGAGGAGCTCTGCTAAACAAAATAAGCATGTTAGCATGTTCATTTACTGGAAGGGACTTACAGCTGAAACTGGGTCAGAATGAGCAGGCAACGTCTTGAGGCACTTCCCTGTCTTCACATCCCATATCCTCACGCTCTCGTCAAACTGAAGATTGAAGAAATATGCACAAGGTGGTTTAATGATGCACCTAGTCGAGGCATGCAAGGTGGGTGTTACAGCCTGACGAGCTGCACGTGCCTTCCTCCAGCTGCACTGCAGCTGCATTGGAAAGCACACCACAGGGCAAAAATAACACTAAAGTAACAGGCTGAGAACACAGGTCCCTGAACTCTTCCTCTCCGTGTTGAGGATGGGTTAAGGGCTTTGACGGTGTCCCCAAGCTAAGACAGCAGTGACACCGCACCGCTCATCTGTTTGTAGAAGACAGAGTTGAAACAGTAAGGGGTTGTGACTGGTACCCTCTGCTCACATGGTTAGCAAAACTAACACCACTTTCTAAGGCAAGCATCCATTCTCTGTGACCAAGCAGGTTACATACGTGTTCCCTCTCCCTCATTAATCAGGCCCTGAAGGTCCTGTGAACCAAACATACAAACTAAACAGATTTCTCCCTCCCCTCCCTATCAGCCTCAAGATTCCTGGGCACCAGGCTGATTATTCCCTTCCTTGTCAGCCTTGTAGGTCCCAGGCACCCAGACCAACCCCATGGTGGTGGTGACCAACCATCCCAGAACAGGGAAGTGTAACACTGTCTACAAAACCAAGCAGTTACTAGTCCTAAGGGGAAAACCTGGACCAGAACTGATACTGGAGAGCAAAACTGTGAACCTCCAGGAGGCAGGGATGCACCCCCTCACCCCCACCATCGCCTGCTTCCTCTGAGGACTGAGTGATGCATATTCTTCTTTGTGACTTTGGAGTCTAGATTATGATTGCTCTGTTGACACAGCAACCCATGTGTTAAGATCTGACCCTACTTGCAGAGGATCCAGGTGATCAGAAAACATAAAGTATACTTTGAATTAAATGAGAATCATGGGGATTAGAAGTGGTAAATTAAGTTGTATTATAAATTCTGTATTAAGCTAAATTGTACTACATTGCTCTTAGAAATCCTGGGTTATTCTAATCATAAATTCTGTGCTAAACTAATTATAATATTCCGTTAAGAAAATTAAGGTGTAATTGTAACTATGATCTGGTGCTGCCAGCACTCTGCCAAAGCTCCCTAAAAGAACCTGTCTGTCCCCATATATCGGGTGACAGGGGTGTGCAGCGCTTGCTTTGCACAAAAAAAGAAAGAAAGAAAGAAAAAAAATCACTTACTGATCCAGACACGATGAGGTTTGACTGAGGGTTGAAGTTGCAGCAGAAAACGTAGTTACTGTGCCCTTTCAATGTCTTTAAGCACTTACCCTGAAATAAGATTTAGCAGAGTTAAATATACAGCATCCTTCACAGCCGTAAACGCATTCAGATAAGCTGCATTAAGGTTAATCACTGCGTGGCTCACACAGAAACCATCTCTAACCCCAGAGTTAGATGGGCAGAGGAGCAGCTACAGGAAAACAACAGGAAAGAAAAGGCAAGACATTTTTAACGACTGCAGCCAAGCTGCAAACCCTTTGGGCAACTTAAGAGAACAAAGCGGTTTAACATACCTAATCAAAATTCAACCAAATTATCCAGTTCTTATTGTAATGGCAGAAAAGGAAGGGGGAGAGAAGCAAAAACAAGTGAAGTTATGATAAGAAGTTACAAATAGGTATCATCTGAGAGGCTGCTTTCAGAAACAAAGCCAGCGGTTGCATTGCCATTGCAAGGCTTAAGCCCTCTCAGAAGACAAACAGGCTCCTCGTGGTACCTATAAGCATTTCCCTCTTTCCAAAAAAACCAGACAGCACCACTTGCCCATCCTCACAGCCCCTTTCACCAGCAGCTCATTATAAGCAGGAAAGAGTATTACCCAAAGGGGAGCCAGTTCTTAAAACCCTACCTTCTCTCATCATAACACACCAAGGCTGTCTCTCAGAAGAACACGAGTTAATGCTTTGGAGAAGGAAGGTAAACAACAGTTTCAGTTCTTACCGAGCTCACATCCCATATTTTGAGAGTTTTATCATCGGAGGCAGAGACAAGAAGGTTGGAATCTGATGACCAAGCAACATCAGAGATACCCTAAACCAAAGGAAAACAATGGTCTTTTCAGCTTTGTTTGTTCACTGACACAGGAAAATGGAAAACACAGACTGCATATTATATTCCCAGCCAAAGCACAAAAGAAAATTCAGGGTTGAGAGTTGGGAATTCATTGATTTGACTGACTTAACAGCTCCTTTGGCACTTGTTCATTTTAAGCTGAGCCATATACTCCAAAAACATCAATGGCTCGTTCACATAGCTCTTACTGTTGCCACCAACACCCTTTCTTGGAATTCATAAACAGTATGCTATATAAACTAATCTGAGTAAGTGGCTTCTCTTCATGACAAATGGCTTATTCTTTATGGTGCGAGTCCCTAAGGGCTGGAGAAGAACAAGATTCTACTGGTTTTTCTTTCGGTGAATCTTCATTTTTGCTTATGAAACTTCATCACGTTAAGAAACTTTGGAAAACTAAACCAAAGGGTTTGGGAGTTTTGAGTTTTCTTTAGAACTTTGCCGAATGAGTAAGTGTTGTGTTTATGTAGGCAAACCCACAAGAAAAATTCGATCTCCTTAAAAGGCAAGTCACTCTGCTCCATATACAAAGGAGAGGGAACAGCTTACAGGGATTTTCACCCAAGAAAGCACTGCCTGGTGTCTGAGGTTGGTGTTCCTGAAACAGAGGGACTCAAGAAATCAGGGAGGCACTGTGCACACAGGGACTCTACTACCAGCTGCACTTCACCCAGATTTCCAGCCTGACCCAGTACTACTCCAGCAATTCCAGTCCCAGGCTGCTGCACAGGACTGTATAAACAAAGTTGTACAAACCGAGACTGAAGAACAAGCCTTCTACATGAGTCAAACTAACCAAGAATGGAAATTTCTAGATGAGGAAAAGAAAGCAAAACTCTTCACAGGTAGATTGGATATTAGGAAAAATGTCTTCATCAAATGATTGTGAAGCGTTGAAGTGGTGGAGTCACCATCCTGGAGGTATTTAAAAGCCATGTAGATGTAGTGCTCAGAGACACGGTTTAGTGGTGGACTTGGCAGTGTTAGGTTTGCAGTTGGACTTGATGACCTTAAAAAGCTTTTTCCAACCTCAATGATTCTACGATTCTATAAGTAAATTCACATTCAAGCGCACAGCAATCTCCTCGTACTTACCAGTTTATGACCAGATACTGTTTTCTCAAACTTGCCATCATATGCTCCCCAAATCTTTATGAGTTTGTCAGCAGCTGGAAAAGAATGTGCCATTTAAAGAGACTAATACCTTTAACAGATACAGGTGTCCCCTCCAGCTAGAAAGAAATGTGTGAACTACATCTCTGCAAACCCTAGGTAGTTCTCCCTCCCCAACCAGAGCTATGTGCAGAAGGTAATATGTAATTGGTAAAGAACAGTTTCCTACAGGCCAAGCTGCAGCAGCTGAGATTACATAAACTGCCTGGAATGCACACAGTCTGCAGTCGCTTTAGTTTCTCTGATGACAACTTGGGTTTCTACTTCTGTTTTAGATTGCCAGTGGTGAAAGTAGTACTGTTCCATAGGAAAGCTGAAAATGCTTTTGCCCAAAAAGAATAAAAAATTACACATCAAGCTGGACTGAATTAACATCTGCAAAAACCCAAATATATTATCCGTGTTAGCTTGCAAAACACGCCAGAGGAAAAAAAGCTGATATTTGCCAGATGCAGCGGTTGGAAAACCTGGGTAGGGGATAGGGAGGCACTTTCAGAGGACACTTGAATATAAGAATTATTTATATACAGTACATGGCACCAGTCTTATTAAGGCTATTTGCAGTTAAGCCAAAGACCTAAGTCGTTCCCACACCTGGAAGATAATCGAGTTGCCCTCACCATCATATTCAGCAACGCTCCTTCCAATTGTCCTTTCCTTATATATGGATCCTCTCTGGATCACCGAGTCATATAAACATGTTTACAAAGGAAAGCTGTCAAGCAATGTTGACTACCCAAAAAAATTTAGGAAATTCCATAGCTGACAGGAAACAGACTTGATTACCACTTAAGAGAACAAGTAGTGAAATACTACAATAACCTTCCACACATTTCACTGGAGTAATCAAAGGCTCTGAGGTAACAGCCACCACGGGCACAAGGACAGAGGCCCTTGGACATGGCCAGGCCACCATAACCACACCCTACAGCCCAGTCAATTAGCACAAAGCCACCCTCCTTATTTCCCAGAGCTCAGCTTCTGCCTGCAGATACTGTACACCACGAAGTTTAGTTCAAAAGCTTAAGCTCTGCCTAGCGATACAGAAAAGCACGAGGGTTTCCTTTGCACAGGAAAAGAATCCTCTATTTGCTTTTGCCCATTTGCTCAGTAAAGAAACCTGAACAGGCAAGAAGCCTCCAACTTGACAATGCATAGAAGATCCAGTGTTCAAAACAAGAGAACTTAAAAAGCTTAAAGCAGATTATCTTGAAGACTGAGAGCTTTGGGATTGCTCCTCTTTAACAAAAATCATGACACTACATTCCTCCTGCATCTGATGAAGGCAGCACTAAAGACAGGCGGTTCTCCAAGGCCCACATTGGCATGTTTTAGATGACATGAAAAAGGAAAGCAATACTTACAGGAGCTGGCTAGCCACTCGCCATTAGGACTAAACTTTACTGAAGAGACTGCCTTTGTATGTCCCGCTAACGTGAACTTTAGAGCATAATTTGGTTTTACTGGTGCAGGCTGTAAGGAAAAAAAAAAATAAGATAGATAAGAGTTTGATAAATTCCAAATTGAATATTTCAATGACAAGCTCTGTATCAAACTGAGTCAGCACACGGTAATCTGCTGCATTACCATAACAGATCATCACAGTTCACCAACAGGTCACCATAAGTGATATTTCAGCATTTACGTTTTCACCCCCACCTTTCCAAATTAAAAAAAAAATAATAACAAAACAAACTGCATACCCTTGCAGTCTGGGGACAGCAGTGCCTCGCTGGTGCATGCACAGCACCAAGTCATCCTTAGCGTGAATTTCATCCAAGCCAGTAACAAATGGGTGAGAGTAATCCAACAGCCCAAACAGAAAGTGCTTGGCAGATCAAGATCACACCCTTGATACTGATCTGCAAAGTGGTTTTAAGCATTTGCAGTTTTCATCCTTATCATTAATTAAATCACAGGCCAGTCTCTCCAAACCCCTAAAATACATTTTTTTTTCACCCTTTGTGAAGGATTCACAGCTAGACAGTAACACCTCCTTTGAGCATTTGCAGATTTCAAAGTAAATGAATAACGACTGCCTCCCACTTTGCACCTACTATCACAAATGCACCAATTCTCCAGTGGCCTTTAGGCACTCCAAGGATACACCCAACCTGCCTTTGTAATGCTTAAAGTGACAAGAAGTATCTCGTTAGCAAGACTTTCCCCTAAACCGAAAAAAAAAACCAACCCAAAACCCTAGCAGGGCTGTACCCCACTTTTCTCATCAAATCCTCAGCACGTTTTCAGCTTGAGAAGCAGAAATCTGGAGAAGCTCTTAATCTAAATGAGAATTCAATTCTCTGATTCCGGTTTGCCTGTTGAAATATGTAGGTAGTTGTATTTACAAGGATATTGTTTGGAGCCCCACACACACCTTGCTCTGATTGGTCGAGGAGGAAGGAGTAGATTGTGTTTTGGTGGATTCTGCATCTGGCTTCTTTTCTTCTGTTGCCATGGTTCTGAAGCTGGCAAATGAGACTTATGGTGCTTGAAGGGGAGAATGAATGTGCTGCTTCAAAAGGCGGCCCTTGCCACGGAGAGAAGAACCGCACTGAAACGAAAACCTGGAAGAACAACAGAATATTCTCATTAGCTGTCAGAGATTCGCAGCAGCTACAAGAATGAGACCGGCTTAACTACAGACGACCAGAAATCCATATGAAAACCCACATTCTGTACCTGTTTAGCAACACAGCAGCGTTTCAGGCCTTCAGACCTACTAACGTGCAAGACCAAGAACCCAAGCCATGGCCTTTTATCACTTCGTGGAAAGCTTTTTTTCCCCCCCACTCTGCTTCGTTTCCAAATGGAAAAGCTTTATTTCCAAAGGGAAATAAAGCAGTATAGCTTTTAGGTACAGCAGGGTTTTCATATCATATTCCCCAAAATACTTCTGTCAAGTACTCAGAACATGGTAAATATAACATTTTGCACAAGAGTTGGAAGGAAGGGCCCAAAGCCTTCTTTTTCAGATTTATTAAGGTACAGAATACAAGATCCTAACGAGCACCAAAAAAAACCAGCAGGCGTTTCCAGAGCTTAAGACCCTGCGAGATTCCTTTCAAATGCAGGTATTTCTGTCTCGCATTTCCTTCCTAAATGGTTGGAGCATCAGATCATACCTTCCTCTGCCTGAGATTTCCACCTGACTGAAAGCCGGCCTTCTATCAGCCTTGTTTTCTGTAACAAAACCTGCCCAAGCAGGAGCCAGCGTCGGGTAACCGGGGCCGAGGCCGCTGAGGGAACAATCTCCGCCGCAGCTGGGCCACATTTCATCTCCATAACACAACCCCCGGGCTCTCCCTGGAAGGATGTGTCTCCAAAGCCCCCCCCCCCCCTTCTCAATGTCCCACCTCCGCTCTCTTCGCGGGTGGATTTGGGGACCACTCGCTCCTCCAGCCACCGCTGCCATTCCCAGCATCTCCTTCCCCGGTGGGGGGGAATGGGGGGGTGGACGGACGGACACACGGTTCCCCGCCCGCTTTCCGCCGCCCCCCGCGGGAGGAACCGCTGGTTGGAGGGACACCCCGAAATTAAGAAGTTGTGGGGTTTTTGGTTTTTGTTTT
>VXBJ01001539.1:453226-500925 GCA_013400055.1 Nycticryphes semicollaris | reverse complement strand
TTCCATACTGCTCATATATCTGGTGGAAATATAACCTTGTTAGGACGCCTCTTGCTGAAAATCACATCTCATTACAAAAAGAAAAAGAAAAGCAAACCCATATAGAACACTGAATGACACCTTGCTCAATCTAAGAAATATGGGATGGGAANCCCTAACAAATAACTGACATAAGTATCTGTAAGGTATATCCATACCCCTCCGTTGCTTATTTTACAAAACAAGCTAAGCCTATCTTTCTTGGTTTTTAAGAACACGTTTGAAGAGCTTAAACAACCAGTACGTGATAGGCAGGATTCTACTTGAGCTTGGTCAGATTTTGTTGACTCACAGTTTAAGCTCTTGAGTTTTATTCTGAAAGGCAAATAAGACTGCTGAATTGTACCCAGGCAATATTTAATACAAATACCGAGAGTTAAATACATACAATGTGAATTTGCATGTAGTGTTATTTTTGTCTTAAAATTATGTTAAAATGTATTGTTAGTCAAAGAAAAAATATTCTAGATGTCATTACTTCTTATTTCTAATTAAAATAATCATTTCATATTCAGCAACAGGTTTAGCTCTAACAAAATTAGTTACAATGGCTAGAATATTATGAACATTACCCTGGAGATAAAAAGGTTTTAGCTCATCTAAGAGACAACTTTCATTAATGACTGCAAAGATCTCTGTGAAAAACTCGGAATACATTAACACAATATATTGCTTCCAAGCAAAGCATTAATTTCTTTAAAAACACAGCTGAAATGAACATTTTGTGCTCACAAAGTAGCACAGAATGCTAACAGAGGAGTAACAGGGAGCACAGACAGAACACTGTAAGTAAGCATGGGCTCACTTCTTTAAAAAAACTTCATTTTTACATGTAATACATAGCCAAGTTTTTATAAGCATACATCAAATAGTTCAGATGGATTTTGAAAGTCTTACTTAGTTGAGGCCTGTACAACTCAGGCACTCTTAAAATATGCAGTGCAGGTTGGGTAAAATTCATCTGGGTCATGAAGAAGAGGTTAGAGACAATGACAGTTTCTTTCAACAGCAAGTTGTAAAAGTCACATGGAAAAGACATAACAGTCCTGCGTGCAGCCATAGATAGTGCACAGGACATGTTCTAGGATGTAACTATGGGGGAGTAAATAGATTAGTGTCATATTGTATGAGCACAGCCTGCACTCACATTCAACAGTCTTGTAAGAATGAAAACAAAGGAAAAAACTCATAATAGTATCTGAATAATAAAAGTGAGGATTACAATTAAAAAGGAATTAAATGAAAAGTTATTGTCTTTAGCTAAGCCTGAGGCTTCCAGAAAGGTAAAGACTAAAGAATAAGTAGTCTGCTAAGGTTTTGGTGGGACCAAGAGGTAATATAAGGATCACTTGAAAAAATTTATTATAAAGAAAAGTTGAATCAATTATTAGCATTGGTGAGGTGAATAGGGAGGTTCCAATACTAGAACATGTCTTTATGAGGTGAATCTGAGGAACTAATGGGAATATCAGTGGAAGAGGCTTTTTAAGGAAGCTGATACAATAATCACTCACCAGCATCCAATTACAGATTTTTGAGAGCTCTAGAAAAATTGGTGGTGGTGAAATTATGCATCTACTCATCCAGTGATGTCCCCTTACTTAGTCATGCTTGATTCATGTGTGGAATGGAGGCTGCAGGACCAGAAAGCAGAAAATCCAACAATATTTGAGGAAGACATTGCATAAAATACGGAAATTAGAGGCCAAATCCTGGGCACTGTCAGAGAGTGACAGGTGAGAGAAATGAGCTCTAGCTGTCCACCCAGTTCACGTGGTGCAAAGGTTTATTCTTATAAAGATTAATTCACATTTTTTAATAGTTCTGTATGCAGCTTCTCAGAATCAGAGCAGGCAGTTAGATTTTACTCACTCAAAACAGGGTGTAAGAACACCGATACTTTTGAAGAGAAAAAGCTATTCAAACTACGGGTTAAAATACTCTATTTAAAATAAGGAAATCAATATTTTACAAGATGATAGTAAGTCCATCTTCCAGAAGAAAACACAATAGTTACATTTTACACTAGATTTGCTTCTTGGATTTTAAAAATGGAGTGATTTTTTTCCCTTAAATTGTTCGAATTCTATAAACAAAGCATCTGCCATGGTTTTTATCATTATGGCATTTACCTTGGCTGCAGTTCATATATAGATAAGTTATTTTTGCACTTGATGCCTCCTTATGGACACAGTTAGAGATTCCGCACATTTAAATACTCAGATTTCTAAGCAGTAAGAGTAATTGTTCATATATATTAGCGTTACAAGCTGATACTGTGAAAAATCTGAATTTTTGTATAAAGGAGACTTACACTTGCAATTTGACTTGCTCCACTTGATTTTTGCTTCTATTGAATTTAATTTGACTTGCAAGCCTGGGAAAGCCTTTTGTCTGGTTTAAATGTAGCTTACTCATTCAGCAAGATTATCTGAATCTTGCCAGCTGTGCTAATTACTTTTGGAGGCTTCAGACTTAGCTTGGTAATAGAATAATACAAGAAAAATTCATTTTTCAAAAACAATAATATTCAGATCCATCAGAAAAAAACATCATATTTTCAATGTATGTCCTCTTTTTTAGAGTTCAAGCAATTTCTGTGGTGCCAAGAAGTTAAAGAACTAAAGAACTACCAAAATATTGGTAATTATATATATCTCTTCCTTTTTTTTTTTTTTTTTTAGTAAGATTACAATGTAACGGTGACAGATGTGCCATTTTTATGTGGGTTTTGTCTTTTTTTTTTTTGCTTTTAATTAAACACCACTAAAAGAAGAAGAAGTGCTTGATTTTTATTAAATTATACTTATGAGCAAAAACACCCAAAAAGTCCTACCAAGAAAAGTTTATTATTTTTCCTATCTTTCAGATTAGCCTGATTTGGCAAAATATGCACAGACAGACAATCTACCTCTCAGTCAAACACAAATTTAACCATTAGTGGAGTGATCAGCTTGGTCTTTACTTGAATACGCAAGAGCAGAACAGCAATATTTTTTAAATGTCCTTTTCTGTCCAACTGATGGACAGTTCAGGAACCACCTTTCCTTTTAACATCTGGTCTCTAATGCTTGCAAAAGTGGAATGGGAGTGAAAGACCAGCTATTTCTACTGATTAAAATCAGGTTTGAACTGCACTGTTACACGCTGGAAAAGAAAGTGACAGATGGGGTCAGGTGTGTAAAAATATAATTAAGCAACTGGCTGTGTAGAAATGTGTCCAGCCTAATGTAAGTATGCAAAAGACCAGCATTTATATATCTATTATAAAAAAAAAAAAAGTAAGTGTAAATGGTTGTGACTGTGGGATCAAATCTGGCTGTATTCCCTGCTCTGAGGAAGGGAGCCACAGGTTTCACTTTTCTGCCTACTCCAGTATTGTGCCTGACCAACTTCCTTTAAGTGTTTCAGCTTAACACTGAACACAGAAGTAGATTCCATTATTCCATTCAAATCCCTCCCCACAAACATAAGGATTTTTTTAGTAGTACATAGATGGTAAATATCAGATGGACTAGAGAAAATAAATTAAACTAGTAATTCACAGTAACTACAAAATTAAAGATGTAAAACAAATTTACAGGTACTCAGATGATGGAGTCCAAAGAATAAAAAATTAATAATTGACAGGTGTTTTGCTTTTTGCTTACTCAAAAAAGAAACCCAAATCACAGGCAACATATTCACAAAAAGGCAAATCCTCATCCCAGCTCTCACAACGGAGTACAGTCACAGTATTGTACTGTCACACTGAGTTCATGTTTTCTTGTAAAACCTCACCGGTCTGAGTGTGTGTCTTAAAGCAAAGAATCCCACTACAGATAATAAAACAGTTCACCTAGTATCTGTAAAGTGGAATTACTACCTTTCCTGTGGAAATGGGTATTTGGTGTCTGTGTGGGAATGAGGAGAAGGGATGTGAGCTCGTTCTCATTTCTACTTAACAAATTCCAGGTGATTCCCCCTTGTTTAACATGGGTAGGAGCAAACCATTAGGTTGCAGCTTCTTCAAACTCTTACAGTCACACTGTAGAAACACATGGAGGTGGTAGTCCAGCGCTTTACGGGGGACTTGGTTTCTGTACAGTAACTCAAATTACCAACAAATTTTGAAGTTTGTCATTGACCAGGAGAGAAAGAATCCTGAGACATCCCCTTGTAATAACCAGTGGGTTGGAGGTGATCCCAGCTGGCACCAACCAGATCAGCGCCAGGGTCCTGCTAACCCTGAAACAGCCTGGGCAGTCACAGGGCACTGCTCGCAGCCATACTCTCAACCTGCTCGTTAGTTTATGCATCTAGACAGCCCCTGATTTGCCACCATATTAAACTGCAGAGCATAGGCATACCTAGAGCATTTAAGCAGCTATGACAGTCTTACTTTCATCTGCCCCAGGATCTAAAATGTGCTTTCGAAAATGGTTAGGGGAGAAAGGGAACAGTATAGAAATATGTGACTACTGCCTGCTTTGGTTGGGTGCTAGATAGCACACTGGGTGTGCAGCCTGGGCACTGCCATCTCCATAGCTATGGCGCCAGTACACAGGCTGTGAGGGGGTTGCAGGATGTGGTCACTCTGCAGAGGTGAGGCTGCCGTAGCTTGGCACAAACAGACAAACCATGAGGACAGGCTGCCCAGACAGGCTGTGCAGCCTCCATCCTTGAAGGTTTCCAAGACCCAACTGAATAAAGTTCTGAGCAACCTGGTTTGACCTGAGAGGTAATCCTGCTTTCAACAGGGGACTGCACTACAGACTTCCTCATGTCTCCTTCCAGCCTGAATCATTACCACATCATCTTGTGACCCCATGCCTGTTGACACACTGGGTTGAGTCTGGTTTTAGTTTTGCAATTCCTGCCCTTCCAGCTACATGTTGGCACACACCCAGGGGATCATCAAATTGTTCCCTCAGCATGCCTGAACTGGGACTGATGACCCATCTCCTTCCCCTGTTCTTGGTATGGATGAGGTGAGGTCAAGGAAAGGGCCTCTGAGGAGTGAGACTCCTATGAGATGAGGAGGCTATGGAGTGCGTGAAGCAGGACACAGTGCACGCAGACAAACACTCACACCACAGGCAGGATGGGCGAAGTCAGACACAGGGGAAGAAGGGTGCTAAGCAATGGGAAGAGGGGAGAAATGTGATAAAATGCAATATTTGTACTGAGAGATCACAGTGTCTCTGCCAATTGGGGTCCGGGCAAGAAGGAGGTGGAGGGAGGGAGGAAGCTGGAGGCTCTTGTGGCAGGAAAGTCTGCAGGTAGGAGGTGTTTTCAGAATGGTAGTCGGATGCTGAATCATCATGGAGCAATCCCTGAGAAGATCCTGGGTGCTGAAATGCCAAGTGTGAGCTATGGCATTGGCCAGAGTCATGCTCTGTATTTCTAAAAAGTTTTATTTGATTATCTTCAAAAATCCAACCAGTTTCTGGGGAAACAAAGTCACAGGCATGGGATCACTCAGTTGCTCTCTATAAGAAAAATATTTTTGGGAAAAAGAAAATCAAGCTCAGAACATGAATCACCTTTCAACCCCAACTTTGTAACTATTTCTATAATTAAATCCTCATAATTTAAGCCATGCTTCACTCAACAGAAAATTGATGACTCTCATGTTTTAATGGGAATTTTACTGTATTACAATAATCTGTTTTGTATAAATTGAATCTCTAGGGTAAAATAATCATATTGAAGCATAGATTTGTGTGGATTTCCTTTCACACTACAACAGATTTCATTCTAAAAGTGCCTAATGTTCCCACAATTTGGAAACAAGGCAATGATTTACTGTCTGTGGTATTAATTAAATAAGAAACATACTGACAACAAGAGTCTTATCAAAAAGGGGAAAAAATGAATGCTATTTAACACTAATCTCCAGCACTAGTTTATGCTTGAAGAACAGTCAATTATTTTAGTCTAAGCCCTTCTGCTATCCATACTCAAAAATCTTTTCTTTTCCCCTACATGCTTTTGAGTCTGGGCTTATTTATCTGTGGTGCAGAGGAGAGCAGCAGTCCCCAGCTTGTTGCTGAGAACAGCAGCTGCCATGAGCATCTCTGATGTTGTCCATACTGATCAGAGAGAAAAATGGTAAGATTCCAGCTGCAGTCCAACCAGAGCAGGACAGCAAACAGTAAGGCCTGCAGAGAAAGTGGGGACAGTGGGTTTACAGCATCCTGCAGTAAATGCTGGGTAGTTTATCCACCTTACCTCACAGAAACATCCTCCTGGGCTGCTCATCTGGGTCCCAAGCTGCCCACCCTGCAGTGTGGACTGAGACCTGGTGCTTTCATTGTATAGACCAATATTACGTTTTCTTATACCAAATCCAATTTTGTTAACCATAACTATTTAAGCTTTCTCAAAAATTTTAGGAAGTCATACTTACCTGCCCACCTATCTTGTGCCTACAGCACAAGACAGCTACCTCCTTGAACACCACTTTGTGAGTTGTCTCTTCTTTCTCTACTCTAAATCCTGTAGAGAACATGTTGCCCCAACATGTTGCTTAGCAATCAGAAACTGAACCCTGAGTGTCAGAGGTTTCCTGCAATGCTGTAAGGGTCTATGGTGTCCATGATTTTAAGAAATCTGCCATCTCAAGACTGAAAACGTATCCAAGAGAATGACAGAGAAGAAAAAAAAAAAGAGGTCACCAAATGAATACAGAGAGAGAATAATAAAAAAGGGAAGGACATCTTAAAAAAATAAAAATAAAAAGGAAAGATATTTCAACACACCTGGACACGTTCCTGTGCCACCTGCTCTAGGTGGGCCTGCTTTGGCAGAGGTGTTAGACCTAGATGATTTCCAGAGGTCTCTTCTAACTCCATATCATCCTGTGATTCTGTGATCTGGATTTAGAAGTCCTTTGTTCTTGGAAAACCTTTAGGCACCTGAGTCTTATTTTAGAACTACTCTTTGAGCAACATTTGTGTGTCATTTAAAAGTGTGGACCTGTTCCCACACTTAAGTGTCAGGTCTTTGGCAAAATCTTCAGTGAAGATTCAGTCTCAGTGTAAACATCTGCCCCTGTTAATAGCAGCCAGTTACTGTTCAAGATCTTCTGAATGGTAATTAATATACTCTGTGGAATTCTTTTCTAATATATAATGGAATAAATTATGGCTGGAAATATATATGCCTTCCTCAAAACTGCCAATTCCCAATACCATCCTTTTTTCTCTCAATGGCTTATACCTGACTGCTGCAGCTCTTCTTGTGGAAGAAAATGACAACCCTTTGAATCCTAGGAAGCTCTCTTCCCTTTAAATACCTAGGTTATTAGATTTTGGCTTTTAACCACAAAACTGCCTACCTATAAAACACCAAGTCAAAAATCCATCATTTTGCAGAAAAAAAAAATCTCAGTTATTCCCACAATAACATAGAAAGGCTTTTACAAGCCTGGAGCATAAAAAAGAAGGAAGCAAACAAGTGAAATCATACAGGGTAGAAAGGAAAACTGATATGCTGAAGAGTTTAGTTGATTCCTCTAATTTCCTTTCTTGTGAGTTTTATCCCTCTACATGTTTTGAAATAAAGAAATCTCTGACATTCTGAAGTATAGCAAGATTATAAAAACCTATCTAGTAGAGCCACCTGAGAGTAACTGTCTAGTTCTTCATCTTTATGATGGAAACTTTTATACCCAGCACCAGTAATACTGAAGAGGTAACACCTATATTTAACAGGAAAAGGAGACACATATATCTCTTCTAAGAGTTACTGCCAAATGTAGCATATTGTAGGATTCAGCTGTCACTAAGCCTGGGGGACTCGAGCTTTTTCATAATAAAATCTGCCTGCAAATTCTCTGTAGGCAAGCAAACCAACTGCTTCTTTACTTGAAAATTGCTGTTTTAGTCATTTAAAGTTTCCTTAATTGGATTCTCGAGCCTTTTCATTGTTTGTAAGGACATTCAGTTTGAAACATGACTTTAGTTTAGCATGCTACACATCGGGTCATAATCAATGGCAAAAGGACAGATTTTCTTTCTTTTTCTTTTTCATTTTTTTTTCCTTTTTTTTTTTCCTTTTTTTTTTCCCAGTCATGTTAATAGCTTAAGGGACATCATTTGAGAAAAATACTACAAACCATATCCTTATCTGAGGTAAACTGCCTATGGCTGTCACTGAGTTATGTCTTTTTCCATCAGTTAAGACTCTCAGTTTAGACTGTTAAATATGTCTGAGCTAGGAATTCTTTTTATTTTGATAGCTCAAGAAGCAGTTAAAAATAAAATTTCATACCCTTTTATACTACTTATTTCGCCTTTTTCAATATTAGCTCCCTTGGACAAAAAGGCTGTGCTCAATAACTTGATTTTACTTCTCACATATTGGGAGAAAATTACTGTGCTTGTAAGTGTAACTGCATTAGTAAGCATCTTGATACCATGCATTTCCCATGCAAGTTAGTAAAACACAACTAATCACATGACTAGAAGAAACAGTGACCCCCAAATACACTAGGAGTTATTCAAACAAACATAACTTTTTCCTACAGAGATGCCAAAAATACAGAAATTATCCCCAGGGGTAAGAAAAATATAGAGCATCTGCCTGGTATTGTAACATCTCAGTAATGAATGGTAAGACACAAAACAATTCTAGTACTTTGGGAAAATAAAAAGGTAGACTCAAAACCTCTTTTCAGTGCTTTGGTATGTTCCTTTCTTTCTGCAATAGAGAAATTGAACCTTTGATAAAAAGACATAGCATCATTTACACAAAGCAATTGCATAATGAATGTCTCCTTATGCAAAAATTGATATCTAAATGCCTATTTTTTTTCTCATTATACAAAATATGCCTAACTCTAATCCATATGGCTTTTTTTTGAGATTGTTGACCAGTGAATTTGCTTGCAAATGTCTATGATTGAAGAGGCCAGCCTCCTAAACTTACCACTTGATTTTCCAATATTCAGGTGGCTGAAAACTGCTACATCAAACCCCCTTATCAGATTCCCTGCACCTTTCTGAACCCTTTTTCTCCTCATGGCATGACACCTGCCAGTGCAACCCCCTGAACTCATCCACTCAGCAAATCACAAACTAAATCAAATTTCAAAATCATCTCTCTTCCTTTGGATAAAAGACCTGTATTTTTTAT
The DNA here is from genome assembly GCA_013400055.1 of Nycticryphes semicollaris. Taxonomy (NCBI): domain Eukaryota; kingdom Metazoa; phylum Chordata; class Aves; order Charadriiformes; family Rostratulidae; genus Nycticryphes; species Nycticryphes semicollaris. The sequence goes on along the minus strand of VXBJ01001539.1, from coordinate 491,766 downwards.
TCACAGAGCTTGTAGCAAAAAATCTCTCTATATGTAGTAGCTTGTATTGTCTTCTAAATTAAATAACAGTCTTGTGTTTTGCACAAGAGATTTTCAAAAATATAATTCAGACAACCTATTTGAATACTTCTTTCTAACATTTCTCCCAGTTGCCTACCATCTTTAGGTTGAATTATAATAAAACTTCAACCCAGCTATGTTTTTAAAATTCAGATTTAGAATCTGGTTATTAGTCAGACATAAGATTAAATTACATAATCAAAGAATCACAGAATAATAGGGATTGAAAGGGACCTTGAAAGATCATCTAGTCCAATCCCCCTGCCAGAGCAGGAACACCTACACCAGGTCACACAGGAAAGTGTCCAGGTGGGTTTTGAATATCTCCAGAGAAGGAGACTCCACAACTTCTCTGGGCAGCCTCTTCCAGTGTTCCATCATCCACACCATGACGTTTTTTCTCATATTTAAGTGGAACGTCCTATGTTCCAGCTTGCACCCATTGCCCCTTTTCCTATCATTGCCCGTCACTGAGAAGAGCCTGGACCCATCCTCCTGACACTCACACTTTACATATTTATAAACATTAATGAGGTCACCCCTCAGTCTTCTCTTCTCCAAGCTAAAGAGACCCAGCTCCCTCAGTCTTTCCTCCTATGGGAGATGCTCCACTCCCTTCATCATCTTTGTTGCCCTGCCCTGGACTATCTCAAGAATCTCCCTGTCCTTCTTGAACTGAAGGGCCCAGAACTGGACACAATATTCCAGATGCGGTCTCACCAGGGCAGAGTAGAGTCTGTGTCTTTTGTGATTGACCAAGTTTGCCTTAAGAACATTTGAATGACTGAACTTGTGCATGAGAATTTGATTTATGGGATCAAGTACTGTCCAATATCTTTGTATACTGCAGTAATTCTACATATAACTCAAACATATATAAGACCTATAGAGTTTAATAGTGAATTAAAGCCTGGAACACAGATATCATGTGCATTGCACACAATAGTCATGCAAGAGAAGGTATTTTCATATGTTGTTCTATTCACCCCTTCTCCCAAGGTCACTTGGGGATGAAGATCTGTAGGAAATAAATCTCTCATTACAAGGGAAACTCCAGATACACAATCAGCAGATGTTGGAGAAGGTTCCTCAGCATCCTCACGCTTCCTCCTTGGTGATTAGATATAGTTACTGTGAGTCTGCCTTGCTATTTGAAGGCAGTTAGTATTAACACTCAAAGGTCTAGACATACCCATATATTACTCATGGTGTGACCTGGATTTTGCCAGTCATTCCCAAATGCAATAATTCATGGTGTGCTGTGCAAGAGTTATGAAGAGGTTTAGAAAATTATTAAAACACTACTCTCGGGCTATCCTAAGGATTTTCAGGTCGCTAAAAACCCGTCAATAAAATGTGTATTGTAAGAGTAGCACTGAGTCAAAGACAGAAGAACTTTATAACAGTCATGTTTCTGTTCCTAGGTATGAACAGCTGAGCACTCACACAAGTTCTCAAGAAGTCACAGGTGCAGACAGCAGTGATTGTAGAAGGCTCAAACTCCTGTGCTAATGCACCTTCAGAAAGCTGATCCAAAGTTACAATGTGAGTGTGAAGTAATTCACTGCAGAATTAATTAGGAAGAATAACTTAATCATGATCTGTATGTAAATTAATTTCCTTTGTACTTTGCTTCTATAGTATTATTAATAGAAGCTGTATAAAATTACTGAAAGTGTGAGTCAGACATTAAAATAGCTTTTAGGAAGAGGTTCTTCAATTTAATGTTACTGGTAAATTTGGATTAGTCAGAAATTAAGAAGATTTGACATAGAAAACATGAAACTGGCAAGAAATACAGCAATTAATGATATCGATTCTCTGAAGTAAGAATGTAACTTCAATAATGACAAAAATATGACTTCCTACGTTTCATAAAACATACATCTGATTCACAAAGGCTCATACATAAGTTAGGAGAAATTGAGTTGCAAATTTAACACCTACTTAGTACAATTTAAAATATTGAGTTCTCCATGGCAAACATGATCAGGGGATAAAAAATGTTTTGAACTAGAAGAAGGTTATATAAGTAAATGTAACAGCTAAGACCTCCCGAAAGAGGCAGACCTCTCAGATTAGCATCTGATAAGCCATTGGAGGAACTACTTAAAGCATTGGGAAAGTTCGGCCACAGCTGTGTAACCAATGAGGAAGGGGAACAAGAACGAAAAGCCACTTGGGAAATAGTAAACTGATTTGGGGATATTTTAAGGTAAACAGCCAAATGCAGGGAAAGGATGGTCTCAAGAGAGGAACAAGCATGGGCAAATGGAGATAAAGGGGTAGAAGGGGCTAATGGCATGTCATCCAGTCATCAGCATGCTAGTCTGACTGAGCCCTGCACCTATTCGTCACAGTCTGTCTCTTTTGTTATGAAGACCTGTCTGTAACCTCACTCTCTGCTGTGTGTGGTTGTGAACAGAGAGAGCGAGAGGCATGCATGTTTCACTGACAAGCCTTAGTCCTGGTCAGCCAGAAAGAAGAAACAGGACCAGGGTAATTGTGCACATGTTTATACGAGGGCTGTTTGTGTCTGCACATAGCACTGGTAAAGTCCTGGCTCTCAGCCTGTGATGGCCAGACCGGAAATACGTTTGTGTGCATGTGTGTGAGTGGGGTGTGCATTGACCTCTCTGGGACACAGACTTGCTGCAGCCACAAACTCTCCAAGAGGATAAATTCCCCCAGAACACTGGATTCCACTTCCCTTGCCATTGTCTACTTCCCTTAGGTCTTAAAACAGGTGACCATACTTAGCCATTTATTCCTACCTCTCCATAGGTGTCATTGATAATTATGTCAATGTAAAGCTGTAAAACTTGTCAAAGTTTTGTCAATGTAAAAACTGTAAAACAATATGATGAAATTGGTAAGAGAATTGCTCAGACAAATCCTTTACATTTTGGAGGGAGGGCTATATCATTACTATGTCATTTCCTTTGTTGATTCACTTGTGGAGAAAAGTCATACCAGCATAATTTTAGGGGTAGCAGTCTGAGTTAAACTAGTGTGGAAAGTTTTGAAGCTTGGCCTCAAATTTCCTTTTCTCTTTGACTGACCCCAGAGCTGAGATGGATAATTACCAGAAATTCACTCTCCTTTCATGCTTTTAGAAGATCTCATTTACTTATCTAAGTAAATTTACTTACGTAAATTAAGGAGATTAAATGCAAAGGTCTCTGAAGATACTGTTCTGTTATTAGGCAGCAAGTGTTGGGCCATTACCCGTTATCATCATGTGCAGTAAACATCTTCATCAAATAAAGTAGAGTGCATAGAATAGCTTTGACATTTTGAAACAATGCCAAGCAAGAAAAAGGGAAGCCTTGGTCTCATGTCAAGTGTACAATCATCCTAATATCCTGATTGAGTGGAAATATAGCTACTTACCTCACTAGAACATTCACAAAGGCTATAGCTCTGAAGATTTTGCCCAGTAAGAGCTGTATGTGTTCATAAGTCAACAGAGCTGCTGTAAGTGCTGAAAAGGGAAGCAAAATACAATTCTGAAGCACAAGAATCTATACAATTACTTTGCCAGCTGATGTCACACAGCATGTGTGGTAAGGATCAACAAAAGTAGGGTAAAATAAGCCAAAAGAATTAGAAAAAGCACGCACAAGAACAAACTGGGAATTGGAAAACAAGAAGAGAGAAACAATTTACTCATGTAACAGAGGACAATCTGAGAAATAACGTAGGGATGCCACCTAGACTTTCTTCTTTGATTTCAGTCTAAAGATGAAATGTACAATCAGCCATACTCTTGGTATATTTAAAATTGTCTGCATGCTTGTAAAATCAATCATACAAAGGAAATTAATGATTAGAGCTTTAAATGCCGAGTATAGAAATATATTCTTTGCTTTTCATTCCAGTTCATCTGTTATTATTAGCTTTATAATTTTGTTGTCCCTTTCATATTATGTAAATAAATGTTTGGGGTAGCTTTTTTCTCCCTGTTTATTTATTATTTAACGCTGTTTTCTGGTGCTAAAAAGTGGTTTATAGCAACTAGCAGAACCCAAAGCCACTTTATTCCTGTGGTGTATGATCCTAAAATAAAGAGTACTGGGCTACACTAAGGTGACCATCTCAAAGATGTATGCTGCATAAGATATCGAAATGATAACGGAGACTATTTTGAACTCTACAGCTTGATTTGAGAACTAATAACACTCAAGCCTGGTAAGAAGAGGGCTTGTTTTTTTCAGAAGCGCTTCATCTGCCTTAGTGCTGACCTCCATATTTCAGCTCATCCCAAAAGAGATGTCACTAACAAGCAGACAAATAGCAGTCCTAAGTGTCTGTTTTTATCCACTAGTTATAAAGGAGTCTAGTGTGATTACCTCAGATATAGATGTCCTGTTGAAATTTTCTGAAGTTAATGAAGTGCTTTATGAAACATGGCAGAGGGAAGTGTGTCTGAACCCAAAAGTTTAGAAATTCCCCTTTGGGGAGTCCCAAGGGAAATAAAACTCTGGTGATGATTGTCTCAGTTGAAGTAGGAGGTTAGGAGTCAACAACAGTGATGGAGGAGACCATATGGATTTCTCCAGGTGCAGCCATTCCCAGGACACTATGGAATGTACCACCCTTACAGCAGTTATGAATTAATTTTCTTCTTGCCCACTACAGAAAGAATGGGAAAGTCAGAGAATGAGTCTTTCCAAATAGCCTGTGCAGAATTAGCAGGAGAGAGCTTGATAATGGTCCTGCATGTTAAGGGAAAGCTTCCAACTGCAGGGGTTTGCTGCTGAAAGAATACAGCATTCCCAGCAGTAGAGCCAAGGACTGTGGATCTGGGGTTAGGGCTGGACACTTGGATTCATTAACTTGTAAAACAAAGTGAAAGCTGACAGGGATCACTCTTTTCTACAAGAACATACAGCAAGATTTCAGATCCACACCAGTATGAGCAAGGCAGGGCTGACCACTAGGTGGTTTTTAACCCCTGGCCGTAGGCCAGTTGAGCACGTCCATGCAGCACAACTTCACCTTGTGGCAAGGTTCTTTCCTGATGGACTGTCCACAAAGGCATGAGGAGAGACACAAAGCATAAAAATTCTTCATTGCAGGCATAGAGTTCATATGAAAGCATAAAGTCTTGATGTGACATTAAAGTAAGAGAGAAAGAGAAATAGCAGGGAAAAACAGAACTGAAACATTCATAGGGAAGAAGTACCAAGACGAGACGTTTCAAAGGTAACAGTGAAATCTGATAGGGTGTGGAAAGGAACAAAAGTGTGCATGAAGAAATGAGATTAAAATGTAAGATATGGAGAATTTTTATCAGATGGACACTGGGAATGATACCTGCCATGTTTTGAATTATGTATTTTAGCTCTGTGCTACTAACATTCATAGTTGCAAACAGTAATGTTGCTTAGCCAGAAGGAGACCTTGTTCCACTGGGAATAATGAAAAAAGGCACAGACACACCAGGAACATGTAACATATAGCAGTACCAGCTGTTTCGTAGTGGCTAAGAAGTTTGGTGACACTGTTGAAATTTATTTCGGCAATTAGAAGTCATTTCAGGAAGGAATAGACAAGTTTTATTTAAATAAAGATATAACATATTTCATTGAAAGCTAACAACTTCAAAATTAAACATATGAATTATTTAAATATTAATTAATAAATAACATGATATTCAGAGAGACTGGATATCTGAATTAAGAAAGTGAGTCTTGGTATATTAAGGAAAAAGGTGACATGAGGGCCAAGCATAGAAATACTGTGTGACTTTGCATGAGTAAGCCCAATGAACGTTATGTGCTTACATTTGAGCAGGTAAATATGTAAAATCTTTTACTGATGTCTGGACCAGTGATTGACTTGGGCAGGTAGATCATGTCATGGGCACCACTCGAGGTCATGGGGCAAGAACTGAAAAGAAGCTTTGCCAGCACTCACCTTTCTCAGAACCGCTCAGAGCTCCCAAAGGACTATGTTGAATTTTAATTGCTGAGGGAAAGATGCGAAGGTTTAGAGAATCAGAGCTTACATTCAAGAATGACATATGAACAACATAAGCCTGCTTATGTTCGCTGATGTACAGGAGATGAGGATCTGTCCCACTATTTTCATACAAATGTCTCTGTGTATCTAATTCTTTTATTTGCAATTTATCTATCTGCCTCATAGAAGCGTAAAGAAACCAATATTATTTTTTTTTTCATAAATAATGTTTCTTTAGTCTTTATATACAGACTAACTTGAACATGACCTTCTTTAGGTGTAGAAAATAATAGTACTCTTCAGTCTCTTCCCATCTTAAACCAGCAGATTAAGTGTAAATATGCAGTGCAACACTTCTATATTCCCCTCTGCTTCCAAAAACAGTGTGTTTGACCATTTTATTTCTATTCCTTATACTGTGTTAGCAATCTTTTTTTATAAAAATCCCATCTCTATTCCTTATAGAAGTTTTAAAGTCATTTCACAGCTGAGTGGAACCCTAAACAGAGCTATCTTAGTGTAATGAAGCAGAAAACGATTGCTCCTTAACAAGACTGGTATATAGTGACAAACAGCTCATAAAAATCCCATCTGCCACAAAATACTTCTATTTTAGTTGCTTTCAAAACTAAATGTTATGTTTCCTGTTTCTTTTCAGAAAGAAAAGAGGATATATAAAGCCTAACCCATCAAATTGTCCTTTGACAAAAAAAGAAAGTAAAAAACCCACAGCCACAAAATAATCATCTTATAATACACTGACACTAACCATTCCAAACACTACAAAGGGGTAATGTCACTTTTGGATGCATTTATAGTGCACAGATGTTTGTTTTAAAGCAAAAAGAAAAAGCTAACCAGTTGTGCTATAAAGAAAAATTTCTGATGATTTAACAGCTGAGGACTACATGTAAAAAAAATATGTTGCTGACTTTGTATTGTAAAAATAGTACTTTAGTAACTACAATCAAATAGAAGGTTACCTGTAACTTGGCCAGTAGCTATCCTGTTTACATGATTGATGACTGGTTCTGGATCCTGCAACTTCTTGCCCACCCTTAGGCAGAATTATGCCCACTGACTAAAGTTCTCCATAGTCTTTCTGGGAATTCTTCATCAGCAACTGTTGTGAAGTTTTCTTGTTTTCCAAACAGTATCGTGAATTGCTGCAGTTCACTTGGATTTGCTGTTAACATGCTGTAATGAATATGCTGTGCTGTAGGCATTACTCCTTTCTGTCAGATGGGAACAGAACCACTTCTTGTGTCCTGTCTTGCCCAAGGAGGTTATGTTTCAGTTTTAAAAAGATAATAAATCGCCTATCTCTTTGCAGCAAGACACACTACATCCTCAGAGTAGCAATGAAACGTTTTTATGATGCTAATATACAGCCTAATGTGCACAACTATAAGCCCCTAAATAGTGACAGTTCTTATCTGAACTGATATTCGTATCTGTTCTTCAGTCTTACGGAAATGGAAAGAATTGCTTAGCCAGCCCCTCCCTCTATTTAGACATAAACTTCTGCCATTGTCTTCAGATCCACTGGTTTTAGTGTCCCTTAGCGATTAATGCTTTTTCTGGAAGGTCAAAAATTTATCTAGTCAAGGAATCAATTTTTTTGAGCAATAGTATCACCTTTTCCAGAGATATAATTTCACACTGGATGCATGAAGACTGATCATCAGAACTTGATAAGCGAGTCAAGATACAGAATTCAAAGATGACTTCTAATTCTTTGCTCAAGGCATGGATAGCTTTTGGCTTAGGATTTACCTTAACTGTGGCAAAGACAGCCAAGGAGATAAACCACCGAGATACTTAACTAAAAAAAGAGTGAAAAATCAATGTTATATATTTCAGTCATTGGAAAGGCAGCAGAAATTATCATAATTTGTTTATAGTAGCAATGTATGCCACGTCTTATCCACAGGCAAGAAGCATCATATTAAGAAAAGTTGTCAGAAGGTATTCAAAGGATCAAAGTACTTGTTGCAGTCATATTTCAGCTGTAACTGTGAGCTAGAGAATCTTGTGGCATTTGGTACTCACAGACATTTTCCTGTTCACTGAGCTAGTTTTTTGACAAAGTTGACTCCGGTTTGTTTTAAGGTGTGTAGAAAAGACATACCCAGAAGGCTTCTTTTTGACTACCCAACAGCTGTGGAAGTGACATGATGGCAGGAGCATCACTGGGGGTGCCTGGAGGTTGTTCAACAGAGTGCCCCGAGGCGAGGAGAAGCAGAAAGCACCAGTGGGATGAGGCAGAAAGTGCTTCGTTTCCACAGGTGAAAATCTAATCAGTGGCAGTGAACATGCTGTTGATACACACTGGTGTAAAAGGGCAGAGTCTGGCCTGTGCTTATCACCTTGCTAAATCTGATGTGCTCTCCTTGATGACAAGAACTGGGAAGTGCTAGCAGGTGCCCGCTGGGCTGAGACTCTTTTCTCCCCATCCAGCTCTCACACCAGCATAAAGTGCTGCAGTGATTTGACTTGGATAAGAAAGGAACATAGGGTAAAGTGATAAAATTTGTCATGTAAAGAGGGCTTAGTTAAAATTTGTAAGCAATTCTGAAATTTGAAAACCCTGGCACTGCTTTTCTGGATAAGAACATTGCTGTCAGTATGTGATCTGACATTCTGCTGAAGCAATATAAGAAGTTACGGTTGAAATGTCTTCCCCTTTCTTGCTCCCCCACCATTTTGTCAGCTTTTATGGAAGCTTAGATGAAACTGGCCTGAGAGCAAGAGTGGAGTATTGCTTGTAATACACACACTCACCATAGGTAAACTGTGAGCAATTCAGAATATCACACAGTAGTCTCTAGTCTACTCTGAAAGCTCCTTAGCTTTTATATCATTATCATGCAGAGTCTTCAAATTCAGTTGTGCCGGGGGCTGTACAAAGGAAGAAGCACTGCTACTTAGTGAATTCAAAACCGGCAATATGAAACACATAGCTAATAACATCGAGTAACTAATAAAGCCAGCTCCTTGGCTTTTATTAGGAAGCGTTCACGATGAGAGCATATAGAGTCCATCATTGAGTGGACTGTAAGAGCTGGTGTTTCCTCGCCACAAAGATCATCAGGAGGCATAAGGCCATCAATTTTAATTATTTCCAAGAGTGGTTTCAGGGCTGCTGTGACTGCCTAGGCAGCTAGTAGCATCCTAATTTACCCACAGTTTCATCAGAAAAATATTTCGGCCTTTAATGAGGATAAGCTTGTATTAGAGTGCAGAATTGAGCCTCAAATCTCATTGATAATTTATTGTTCTAGCACACATTTAGATTCCTAACTGTTTAAATGGGTAATTAAAGAACTAAATAGGTGCTGGAGTTTAAATGCTTCATTGGATCTGGACCTGACCCATATGAGTTTTGAGCCGAAACTCAACAATGCTAAGTAATTTAACTTTGGACTTTTTTTTTTTCTTTTCATTAGATTTGACCTAGCTGTTTACGATGGTGTGAAGCTAGCATGGTAAGGAAGAAATGTCCCTGTACCAACGGCATTACATTCTAGTTTCAATCCAAACAACTTGATGCCATAACTCTACAGCAAACTCAATGGTAGTTTAACTCTAAATAGTGGCCAGACTAGAAATAGGTTCTATATTGTAAGAACAAAACAAGCATTCATTTACGTCTGTATTACATCTCTGATATCTGCTGGCAGCAGATGCTTAGAGAAAATGCAAATGATCAGTACAAGCATAAAATGACACTGCCATGAGGAGAACTTTCTTTCAACACCCGCGAATCAGAGCTATTAAATTCTGCAAAGGCTCAGCTTTTATTATTTGTGACTTAATCCAGTTGGAAATTTATTTTCTTTTTCCCAAAGGATTTTGTTTAATGAAAAATCTCCACAGAGCCATTAAGAAGTAATAGTTTTCTTTATTTTCACTTCATCTAGGAAATCATCCATTTTTCTTCATTTTTGGCATTTTCTAAATTTTGATAGATGGGAACTATCACCACTTTCTGCTAGTTTTTCTGCTGGAAAGAGGTCAAATCATTGCTTTGGTTTTCTTTTCTTTCCCTTCCTTTTTCTTTCTTCATTTTTTTTTCTATGAGATGACATGATAAAAGATGTGCTTCCATCAAAGCTTCCAAAGTCTAATATGAAAAATAAATGTCTCAAAATTGAAAACTGCCAGCTTTGTTTGGATCAGATTTTCTAATTCCATTTGTAACAATAAAAATAATTTACTTTTTTAAAGACCAGCTATAGTAAACTTGAATGTGATGTACAAGACAGAACTGACAACAGCTGATGAAGATAATGAGTGTTAAGGCTGTGAAGGGAGCAGCTGAATCCAGCACAATCCAGGACAGGGGGGTTGTTTCCTCCTGGTCACTGCAGCCCAGCCAGGCACAGTCTCAATGCTCAGAGGCTTCTTTGTTCCAGTCCCGGGGATGCAGCTGCTGCTGTTGTGCCCATGGAGAGGTCCAGCCAGCAGCAGGGCTCAGAGGCTTGTGCACACACACACACACACACAGAGAAATGCACACCCTAATGCAGCTGGACATACAGACTGTTATCTTGAGCAGCATACACAGGTAACACTATGAAAACTCACATAAAAGGTAAGCGCGAAGATCCATGCCCTCTTCCTCCTCACTGGTTGATCAGGACTAAAGTTTGTTGCTGAAAACAAGCCCCTCTCTCCTTGCTCCCCCCCTCTGCCCCCCCGCCATTCCCCCTCTCTCCAGATTCACAAACGTACCCAGGATGACGGATGCCTGGAATAACAGCACAGTCTCTAATTCTGTGTAACTCCCATGGCCAGGCCCTGGCCTCCTTCTCCCTTGCTCACCAGCTCATCCAGTTTGACGTTCACCTGCACATACGTGTGCGTTCTCGCATACTCGTCTCACAGGCAGTCCCACCATCACACATCTCTCAGATATATAAGCACGGGCTCTCAGACAGTCTAAAGTCTATGCCTGGACCTCAACCTCTTTTGCCTACTATATTGAGTCTTTCCAGATGCAGGTCTCTTTCTACTGATAGGGTGGTCCAGCTCAAATTTAGTGGATTACACATGCAGACCTGAATGAATACCACTGAATTCAATCAAGGTATGCATGCATAATTCCTAAGCAAATGAAAACACACCCATATGTCTCTAGTTGTTGGCAACCAGTCTTGACCTGCATGTTGGTCACTCTGGTTGCTGGAACCTAGACCTATGGGTGCTGTGACCTTTTCTTCAGCTGCTGGCACTTAGACTGCAGCAATCACACATAGAGTAGAGAGTGAATGACACAGAAAAAAATAATTTAGAATAGGATTTAGTAGCAACTGGCTGTAGCTGTTGGATGCAGGGCTCAATCAAACAAGCACAATGGCCAGCTTACATCTGTCTCACCCCTTTATTCCACCCTCTCCTTGATTTTCCTGTGTTTGCTCCTCCATGATCTGCCCTGATCTTTTCCTTTCCCTGACTTTTGTGCTTCCCCTAAACACTTCACAGCCAGGTTTACATAACCTAACAAGTTTCTCCTGATATTCCAAAATACCCATGATTGTCAGCTTGACGCCTGATTTCCAGTCACAAAGTTCAGTCTGACCCTCTGCAAGACTGTGCCTGAGCAGATCCTTCAATGGCCCATCAGAGAGCAACCAAAGAGTTCTGTTCTTTGTTACGGCCTCAAATACCACCTGCTCTTTACTGCCTGTGTGTCTGTGTGTTTAGTCTCTCACTTCCCTTGTTAACTGTTATTTCTTTTATAAAAATACACAAATAGTCTGTAATCAGGTCACTTAATGAATATTGTGCTTTTTCAATCCAGTTACTCTTACATTGTGGAACTAAAAAGTTTGAATTCTCATGTCCCATGTCCATGAGTAAACCTGTTTGAATCAACAGATTATTCTAAAATAAGTGAAAAATACATTACTACTAGTAATGAATGTTTTACCTTAACTAGGTGCCTGTGTGGGATGACTCGTGCATTTAGATTATTGCTGTTGATTACAACAGGATAATGATCTAGATGAGCATCATGCTAAGTTCATTTGGAATGCACTATTGTCCTGTATTTTTGACAGTTAAAAAATCCTATATTCAAACCAACTGTTACAGATAAACAATAAAATATTTCAGCTATCATGATGCTCATCAAAGAACAGATAAGCAAAATTCAAATAGCATACAATTCAGAATGGATGGACTCTGCTCTGCATATGACTAACAGAAAAATGTGAGCATGTAGGTTTTGTGAACAGTCTGTGTAACTTCAATACAAAGGAAAGTGATTCCCTTTGTCAGAAATTCTAATCTCATTTTTTTTACCTCCTAGTTAACGATAAAGAGCAATATTAAGACAGTGAGAGATTCCTGATGCAAAAATCAAGGGTTGTAGAAGACATTTTAAAATGCACATCTTCATGAGTAATGCATTCTCAATCTTTCATTTACTTTACTATTAGATATACAAATCCCATAAAAAATTAAATTCTCAGATACTGCCAACTAATCCCCTCTCCCTTACTTGATATAATGGAATGAGAATTTAAAATTCAGAGGATTATGAACAAATCCTGATCCTGAAGGTATAAATGCTGTTCCAGTTGACTTCAGTGGAAGATTCACATGTGCATCAAAGGGAAGGATGCAGCCTTTATCATTTAAAGAATCCTGCTAAAACTTATTTTTTAGTAACAGCTTCTTTCTCTATTTCAAGCACTTCCAATTTTCCAGGAAACTTGAGCATAAACAGGATTTAAATCATTCAGTTGCAACTCTTCTCTTTCTACCAGAACATAATAGGATTCAAAATAATTACAAGATTTCTCACTAAACTAATGAATTCAAGAGAAGTACAAGCTACAGAAGCTTACCTGTTTATACCAGTGCCTTCTATCAATGAAGAGCAGCTCACTGTTAGCTGGATTAAGGCAGAGATTACTTGCAAACATGCAAGGCTGAATTTTAGTCAGATCACTCAAGAGTAAATATAATGTCCCACTAATGCTTGACAAAACTGACAAGTGTTAAAAGTCATCCATAAATGATTGAAAGCCTGTACCACTTTGTTTCTTCAATGACTTGTTGAGTTGTTGGTATCATGTAGCCACACACATACTCACTAGACTGAAGCTTGATAGAGAGGCTGAAATGAGATAGAATTAATAAGTGATTTAAAAAGACCCCAAATGAAATTTTGGTCTATAACATCTGAAATTGACTTCACCTTTCCTTTCAGTGTTTTTCAGTGGTGGGACTTCATATCTAATTTTAGGCTTCTAGAATGCAGTTATACATATGTATATAAGGTGTCTCAGTTCCCATGGTAATCTCTGGAGTCCCATCATGTTTAATATAATAAGCAGACACTTCAGAACTACTCACCTCACCATAAAGTGAACATAAAAGATGTAATTCAGTTTTCTAAACAGAAGTAGTTAACATCACTTCACATGTGATAGTCATAGTTAGTCATAGGAAAACCGCTCTAGACTCCAGTCTGTATTTTCGGTGGTTTAGATCCAGACACCCACATCTGTGGGCTATTTAGGAAGCCCTGGGACATGAGACCTGGCCTCCAACTTCCATTTCACAGGAGCATGGGTCTCTAGTAGGTCTATGCACAGGGGTGTTTCAAATATTCTCAGGTGTTTTACATAACACCAAGCCTCTATATCCAGGCAACAAATTGTGCTGCATCTCTGTGAAGCATGCTGGAGTTGAAGTAATTAACTCCAATTAACACAATACAGACATTAACATTAAAGTGTATCAATCTCATCTTGAATGTCATTTTAGATGCCAAGTTCAACTGTGTAACCACAGATGGCTAGTACGATTTGAAACTCCCTGCAGGATATCCTGGTCTGACCTGATAGATCTCAAGGGCATGGATGTTCTCAGGTCATGTGTGTGGTATCTGGGGCATCTCCAGTGACAATGCATGCATATTTAAGTGGAAGTTAGCCAGCTACACTCTATCTACAGTCAAAAGTAAATGATGGACATCTATCTTATCTTAGACTTCTGTTTTCGGAAAAGAAAAATTGCCCTCTCTAAGTGTTCATGGTTTTCTCTTAATCACACACAAAGCCTGCAAAAGTAATTTACTAGCTTTTAGATGGCTAGCAAGCAGTTTGCATACCTAAATGTAGACATCTAGCACCATTCCAGACACCCTAAATAGTTTGAGTTGTGCATAGAGCTGGTAAGAACAGACATGTGAGATATGAGCTCCCTTCTTGCAGTGGCATCTGCAGGCCAGGTGGGATATCCCTGAGGTGTCTAAAATGGCATTCGGTGTATATTTTTATTCACCTGAGTACATCCGCTGATACTAAGTTGAGTATGACACTAAAAGGATCTAGAAAGCATTCCAGTTTTAGTTTGATTTTTTATTGCAAAACAAGAAGCAAGCTGCTCTGCCAAGAAAACCGGAGTATCTGTGAGACAACTGCTTCCAAATTTTTAAGTATCTTAGAAACACTGAGTTAGAAATTGGGTAAAGCACATACTGTTAATGAAAGTTTCCTATTAAAGCTGTAATTAACATTTTAGAAATTTCTTCAGCATTCTAGAAGACATTCACTAAATTCATGTTAGTGCTCCTGAAAATTATAGCTTCTTTTTTACTGTGTTGAATAGCAACTTATAAATAATATAAAGCAACTCACTTCCAAATATACTGTATACTTATTTTTAATACAATACATAATTGCTAAGAAACACATCTGACTGATATTGAAGTATCGAAAATTGCTATCATGAGTCAGGAAGAGCAACACTCCCCATACACGATAAAGTACTTATTAACTAATGACAACATAACTATTGTGATGCACTAAGTGGAATTAATGAGTGAAACCTATTGCTTCATGGAATTACATGCATAACTTTACTTTGCATGGGCTATTAGTATTCACAGTTAAACTGTGTCCTTTGATGTGTATTAGTAATGTTCCCTGGGACCACACAAAAGATAATTCATAAATATGCCTGCAAGGAGTAAGACACCATAATTAAATCATAATAATTAACATGGATATCAGATTACTTTGAATAACTGATCTGCATAACTCACATTTTGAGATTTACAGATGGACATGTTTAAGGGCAATTTGGTTCCTGCTGCACAGGTAGGTCACCTTTATTTTCCTTTATATCTAGTTACATTGTTCATGGAGTAAATTGAATTAATTAAGGATCTACATAAAATTTTAAAATGGGATAATACAAGTTTTAATATTTTTCATGCTGTGTAGCATAGAGAGAAAGAGTCAATCCCTGAGCTGGGGTTGGCACCCATGGGCAAAACACTTTCTCAGCTGTGCAGTCCAGGAGATGAGTCAGTACTGCAGATGGGTTTTCTGCTCCTCTAGGCCATTTTGTGTAGAGAGGGGGAAAAAGGGGGCAGAGAAGAAGCAGCAGCACTCAGGACAACATTCCACCTGCCACCATCTTCCAAATACTCACTGTCCCATTGAGTCCCACAGCCTGGAAGAGAGAGAACAAAGAACACCCAGTCGTGTCCTTTAACAGCTTAGGGAGAAAAGCAAAACCTGGAACTCTCAGGCAAGATCACAGACTAAACATTAATGAAAAATTTGATTCCAATATCTATTGTGTCCTCTGGGCTTCTTCTTTACTACTGTCAGTTTCTCCGTCTCCTTCCTCTCCTTTCTTCCCTTGACATTTTGTCACTCTTCTTGTACCCTACATATGATCCTTTCTTGATGTTCTCAGAAGAATCCTTGTCTTCTTAATTCTTTGGAAAAAAGACAGCAGCATTC
Organism: Nycticryphes semicollaris; assembly: GCA_013400055.1. NCBI lineage: Eukaryota > Metazoa > Chordata > Aves > Charadriiformes > Rostratulidae > Nycticryphes > Nycticryphes semicollaris. The sequence goes on along the minus strand of VXBJ01001539.1, from coordinate 475,966 downwards.
ACTGGCCGACACTATACTGTTGAATAAAATGTTCTCCCTTCCTAAAGGCAAGTGGCATGGCAGATATGGCAAAACATACACTTAAACTCTCTCCTGCCTCAGCATGGAGTGGTTGTATCTGAATTACTTGTTGAGGGAATAGTTTTGGCATGGACTGTCCCCTGAGATATACTCTAGCTTTGTCTGGGAGCGGGTTCATCGGCATGGGACAAACCATACCAAAGGTGTTTAAATAATTCATGAGTATGGAAAGCAAGAGACCATCACTCCGATTTATGGTTTAGCCCTGTTTATTTACTATTACAGGCATAGCTAATGAATTTACAACAAAATATTTCAGGAGTCTATAAATGATAGTATAGAAATTTTTGTTGATTTTCACTTTCAGACAAAAGATAGGTATACTCAATATTGGAATTATTACTTACGGTCTGTCCAGTATTTTAATTTGCCCTGTTTATTTTCCTTTTTAACTATTTCAATAAATAATTTCATCTGTATCTATTTAAGCATGAATACTGTCAAGAGTACAAAGAAAATTCTCTGGTATCCAAGAGGATTTTACAAAAACTCATTGCAGAGTTCATTCTTGTGGCTTCTACAAGTTGCTTAATCTTTAAAACAAGAATGCTTATCATAAGCCCTGTTAATAACTCCCTGTCATTAACTGTCTGTTATCTGGCTAAAATGGATGGTAACTCGGCTGTTTTAGTAAAGGCAAACAAGAACTATCCAGTACCTGTGCTACCATTAAGGGTGGAAAAGTTTAGCTGGTAAGATACAAGTAAAATTCTGAGTATCAAAAGTATTTGGTTAGATCTTTAACACTATTTATTACATAATTATGCCATTTTTGTTAAATCAACACTGGAAAATGTTAATTTAAAAATTATTGGTAGAAAATGATAAAGCCCAGAATCTGAGAAAGTGACATTCAATTCATGAACAATTCACAGAGAGGCAAAAAGGGAAAACAATCTAATTTAATACATTATTCATTCTTAGCAGTAATTGTAATACAGTAGAACAGCTGATAAGCATCTTCAATGTAAAAACTGCTTAACTAATTTCCTTCTCTTTGTATAAGAAACATTTCTCTACCTGAAAATACTTCGAGTATATTTGTAAAATAAATGCTCACCCAATATATATTCTAACCAGTGCTTTATTTTATATATATATTATTTCCTTAATATTTCAACACTATATCTTCTGCACTCCATAAGCACTAGGATTTGTTGCTGACACAAATAAGGCTTTGCCCAGAAGTGACAACGGGCACACAGTTTAGTTGAACACCATTCAGCAGAAGGAGAATAACTATGGTCCATCCTATGGTAACTGCACAAGAGAGCAGGAAGAACGTGCCCACTTGTTTCCTTTCACAGATTCTTTTCTATTTCATCTATATTGATTAATAGACTGGATACTAATTTTGGCCCAGTACTAACCATGTCCAGGCACCAGCTTATTCCTATTTATATCTACCAGCAAATTGATTCTAAAGTGACATTTTTATTATCTACAGTTGTGATCCTCAATTCCATAGCAAATCTCCCATCTTCCTTATGAAGTCAATAAAGAAACAAGATTCTTTAAAGGGCAATTATGAGTAATTAATTAATTCTTTTCCCGTATTACTTTTCTGTCTAGAAAACATAGAGGACCACAAGGATCCTGTCCTTTTATCGGGCACCCTTCAGAGAGTAATGGAAATAAAAGAAAATATAACATTTTTCTCCTCATTCCTTATATATCAGCTGATATTTCTCCTATGTTATTTATTTTCACTCTATAACAAAAAGCAATCATTGCTAAAAAAAACTGGGACCGTTTTTTCATATTTGTAACATCTCACTATAAATCTCCCCTGAAAGCAGTGACTGTCCCCTGTGTGTTAGGTCCAGGACTTAATACTTCTCTGAGGTTTCTCTGAGAAACTGATGGGAGCAGAAACTGCAACACATTCCATTTCCCTTTCGGAGGCATGTTTGGGAACCTTGAAGGAGGAAAAATATTATCATTTAACTGGAGATGGTCTGATCTGTGCCAGTTGAATCCCTGCCACTGGCCTCTTCACCTGCATTCAAGTATTTTTAAAGAGAATTGAATCTGAGCTAATCATTACAAGTAAAATATCTCAAAATCCTGCTTTTAACTCTCCTTCTCACAGGGAACATCAAGACTGAAATAACTTTTGCCTGGCCAGTGCAAACTCCAACCCATCCAAATTTCCTTCTGTGTTCAAGTAAGGATTTGAACAAAGCTCTTTGAGAGAAGCTAATTGGACTTTACTAGGTTTACATACCATTTCAAGAAAGTCTTCAGGAAAAGGAAATCAGCAACCAAAGTCTAGCATTTTTTTGCTGTGTGGCAAGATATAGCTTGAACTGTGTCAGATAATTTAAATATATCTCTTACCTCTGTACTTACAAGAACAGTGTCTTCACTAATTTGCTTACATAAATACATATACTAGGAATATATAGACTTAGGGACTGAAAAGATTTAGGGATTAATTACTTTTGTATTATGCATACATTCAAATTGCCAGGTGCCTGTGACTTCGGGGAAATGGCAACACCATACTCCTGTTATCAAGACAAACATTCCTTATACAAAGACCGAGTTAAACATCAATTTTGCCACCATTTAAAATGCCACTGAAATTAACTGAGTTATACACCTGTGAACTGGATCAGGGACAGCTTCCAGTAATGATTTTCTAATGATACACCTCCAGATGGTTTATCATATATAGGGTTTTCTGCTTGGGGGCCTTAAAACACAAAAGAGGTGTATGGGGTGATTTTAAAACTAAATGGATCTGTTCCAAACGTAAATCTTCCTTAAGATGTGTAGCAGAAAAAACCCTTTCTATTGGCTCCTTTTGGAAAATTATATTTAGATGTTTGTCTCATGGAGAGGGTATGTCCTTGAGACACCCAGAGAATTGTTTTTGCACAGTTTGTGCTGCATTTATGTAAATTCATCTTATTTCCACTAGTTGAATATTAGCTGCATAGCCTTACAAGCATTTCCTAGCTCAATTACCATGTGAATTACCATGAAATAAGAGTTTTTCAATGACAACAGCATAGCACTGTGTGCATATATTATTTTCACTCTTTCCCCTTCCTCTGCAGCACTTCAGAATATACTTGGAGTTTATGTAGACCTTAAAATGAAACATGCTAATTATGGCAACAATTACAGCAAATTTACATAATTACAATGCCGACCTGCTATGGCATGTAACCAAAATAGTTAGTGACATACTGCAAAACCTCCTTGAGAAGTACTTTTCAGGTTTGTTACCAAAGAAAATATTTAGTTGCAATGGAAAGCAGGTCAGATGCTGTCAGGGGTATAGTGGGAGGTAAAGGAAATCAAAGAAGGGACAGCGGAATCAGCATTTAAAAGACGCAGCATGAATCAGATTCTTACAGATCTCCTCACTGAGTGGTTTTGTGCATTTTTGACACTATGCATGGCTACAGCTGTGCTTTGCTGTGTGTGAATTATACATCGCACTGCAGGGACGTGTAACAGGGAGGGGCAGGTTTCAGAGCCCTCCATTGATTAAGCTCCTTGTTTTGTGCCATTTAGATCTCTGGACGAAGTTCTGCTATGTTCCCCCATTTTGCACTATAAATTAGTTCCAGATAGTAATGTGTCTTCTGCATAGTCATAAGAAGGTGCACGGTTGCCAGCTGCCCATTGCACAGTGCCTCGGAAGCACTATGGTGCCAGCCCAGTCCTGGATGGAAGGATTTTTCACCTTGCCAGGATCATGCAATTCTCATCAACAGTAAAAGCATCAAATCTGTCTGTTACAGAGTAGAAACTTATATTTATCTGACATCTGCCCAAAGGACATCAGAAAATCTGTTTGCCACACATGAAGACCAGTAAACAGAAGATCCCTTCCAGTAATGATTTATTTTCATTTACTGACTATTAGCAAAAAATGCTAAAACCCTCATGTTACTATAGTGCAAATACAGCAGATGGCTTGTCAGGTCTGCATTCAGTTCTCAAGATGTAGCTGTGCTAATGCTGATAAAAGACTAAATTCTTTGCAATAAGATTTTCCTGCTCCTATCCAAAGAGATGGGCTGCCTTGCACAGAAAAGAAATTAAAGTAAGAAACACTTGAGCATTCTGGTTCGTGCTTGAAGCAGTGCTTTTGAAATAGAGGTTCACAAATTCCTGAGATATTAAAGAACTACTTCTGAAGGTGAGGTCAGCAACTAAGCAAGCTTGTTGACAGCAGGCTTAAGTTTGGTCTAGAAAGCTCTGCAGCGCTGCCAGAAAAAAAATGGGGGTCTGGAAAGAACTAGGCACCACTGGCTTCCAGTCTAGCCCCAGAGGTTAGACCAACTCTTACTACATCCCTGACCTCATCATAATCCTCTTCAGACCCTTAATTTTAATTTTAACTTACCAGAATTTTACAGCTACTCGGTAAGAATTTGACAAAATATCTTTTTCCCTTAATATACTGGTGTAAAGAGGATACAATCATCTCCTTTACAATCTACCTCCAGTAGATCAATCAGAGGTAGGTTCTGGCACCCACAGCACCAAGTTTTCATATCACCAGTCTCATGGCATCCTTCCTTCTAAGTTCTTCCCCAGTTTTCTTCCAACATCACCCTGTGTTTGTACACACTTGCTTCTGAAATTAGGAAATCTTAAGTATATTTGCCACTTTTCCCTCCTTGTCCTGCCTTTGTCATTGGGTCAACAGTTATCTTTATATGAGTTTTCAGATTAAATAATTTTCCTCTCAATATGAGGGAGTAGAATATTGAAGTTTTTGCCACATATTTACCTAGGAGCCAGGAACCCAGCCCAAAATGCCTGATTAAAATTATTTTTCTTCTGAAAATGAATTTTTGAGTCCTTGACATCTGATGAAAACTTCGTGTTTTCAGTTTGCCATTCTAAAACAAGATGAAAATAATTTCACAATTTCAAATTTTCCAGCAAAATGGATATTCTGCTTTCAGCCCAACTCCAGTTTGAACCTGATCTTCCCACTACTGACAATAGATTTTCAATTGTGTCACCCCCTTAAGTCATAATTTAGTCACAGTTTGTAAATGACAATATTTATCTGAAGAGTGAAGTGATGGGTGACGTGATCAGATTGAAGAGGCATGTACTCTAAAGTCAGAGAATAGCATGCTGCAGGCTCTGAGTAAAAAATCGGCCTGTCTCACACCAGCAGGCCAACAGTTGCTTAATGTACACTATAAAAATTCATTGGTAGGTCTAAACTTTTTACAAATTTCTTATAAATTGAACTTGTAGATAAACTATGATTTAAACCATTACCAGACACATCATTTAACCACACAGAAAAAAAAAAAAAAAAACCAAAAAAAACCAAAACATTTTAGAAAGAAACTTCCTGATTTCCTGTAGGAAGGCAGCAGCTGAGAGCAAATAATTTTAAAGAAAGATCGCCTTTTACTAGAGTGTGTCTAGAGATAAAATGTAGACAAAACAGTGCAAAATATATGTGATGGACTGTATGTGCTATAAATGTTCCATATCTTCTTCCCTTTGAAGTCAATAGCGAAGATTTCCATTTTTCATAGAAGATGTGCTCAAGTTCTCCTGGTAAAGAATCTCTAACCATAGGCTTTAATACCCTTTCAAAGTTTCAAGCATTTTTATATTTTCAAACTACAGTCTGAATTTAGTTTATTTGCAAGATCTGGGAACATCACTTTCTATTAGCACAGCTCCAATTTTACTAAAAGAATTACCTTTCTGAACACATTTTACTTCTCATAGCAAATAAAGCAAGACAAAATAAAAAACTCTCATTGACAGCAGCTTTAAAACAAATGGTAATCTATATTTTTTCTGCACAAGAAATGCCAGTAGAATACTTCAGTGTTTTCTTCACATTTTTCAGGAAAAAATCTTCCCCAAAGCCCCCCTGAAATTTTTGAAAACAAGTGATTAGTTTTTTCAGTATCCATCACTGTATAATATTTGCTATTTCCAAGAAAGCAGCACAAAATAGAGCCTCCTGATGGTGATGCTGATTGTATGATGATAATCATTTACATCCCAAGGTGAAAGAAAATCCAGCATAAAGGATGCAAAGAATAGAATCTCTTATTAGCTCTTAGGATCATAATTAAAAATTTTGTTTTAAAATCAGAGTATTGCAAACCTTCTCTAATTTTAATATAATTTTCTTCTCTGATATCTGTTACAGACTAAGATGAATTCCTTCACTGACTTCAGACTTAAATCTTGAGGGGTGCTGAATTCCCATCAGTCATTGCACTCACTGAGAGCTGTGTACACCTGAAGTCACTCATGAACAACCTATTACAGATAGAAAAACTGACATGAATTTAACAAAAAGCTAACTTTGAGATTTCTCGTGGATCCTGAAGAAGTCTGTGATGGATCAACACACTCCTCTAAGACACCTATAAACTTTAAGAAGGGAAGGATGCAGACTCCAGCTTTAGGTGGAGACATCACGATGTTCCAGAAGAGAGACTGTGCTTTTCTTACACGGATGACCCTGGCAGCACACCAATGTACCTTTGTAGAATGTACCCAAATCAATGTCCAGATATGAGAATAGAAAAAATGAATTAGATTTTGTTTCTTATGCAGAGAAGCAGCTACAGCTAAAAAAGTCATTAATCCAAAATTAAATGCAACTGAGTAAATAACATACCTATTCTTTCTTCTTCCAAGGAAAGAATGCCTCTAATAATGACCTGTGTCTCTGAGATAAATGAATGCATTGAAGATCTTAACTACTCTTTGATGGACTACAAATGGACACAATGCAGGACAATATTTGAACAGTAATGATTTGTCCTTTTTTCTTCAAGTGTAAGGTGATTGCAAAGGCTCCAGGACGATAGATTAAATAGCTAAAGGGGTCATGAATCTTAATAGCTTCTAAATCAGAGAGATCTGCAACTTACATGCTCTGACTGGAATGTGTATGGAATGTATAAATATTAATAGGTCTGGCAAGGACTCGGCAGACCAGCTGTCTAAAATTTCACAGTGGGAAGACTGGAGATTGAGGCTGCTGTGTATAGATCAGCTGAAAAACTCCTACCTGAAAATGAACTGCCAGCATGTGTGTAAATACCATTTTCCTGAAGTGATATTTAACATTCTGAGCTGCCCTCGTACACAGGCACTGTATGTTTCAGTGTCTAATGCCACAAGGTTATTTAATATGATAAAGATGCATACCAGGCCAAGTGCCAGTGCTGGGGAAAGGATGGGTATTGTGTGACACTTGTCTGAAGCTTGGTCCGATGATGATTCTGCTAAGACAACTTGCTTCTAGGAGCCATCACGAAGTTCATTGCTGTGACTGCATTAGAACAGAAAAACAAAAATTCAAGATACAGCTCAAAAACGTTAAGTGTTCAAAAGGAAATAGCAGAAGTAAAAATGTTCACCTGCTTTTAGCTTTGGCTGCTCTTATATACGCACTTGTGGACAATAATTACAAAGATGTATTCTTGTCTTAATTTTCACGACACAGATGGAAACTAGCACCTTTCTCAACATAAAGCGAAACATTTCTTTAAGACTTTTCCACTTCCAGACAACACAGATTTCATCCCCGTGATTAAAATTACTTTATTTCTACTGAAACAACAGTTCACTTTCTGCATCATTGCTGTACATTGCTATGTACAATTCATCACAAAAGTTGTATGTGAGAATGAGGGCAGAGTCCATAAAATATATGGAGCAGAGATACAATTCTGAACCACAGTAGGATCAACAAGACGTGTTATTTTATATTATTTTATTCAATTTTTCATGTTTCTTACTTTGAAGTGTGTGGAATATATTGAGTTTTGGGTGTTTCTCAACTGTTACTAACACACAAGAAACTTAAACCTAAACCAGTGCAAACAAAAGGGATTCCGTTAATTTCTCAATTCTTGTTCCCAGTTATCTGCTTCCCTTACCTCTTTATTTCAAAGATCTCATGATTCTGTCATTACTATCAGCTGCAATGGCCACAGCTGTTCTCACAGTCTTCCTCCTGCCATCTGCAACCACCAGTTTCCAGGTGGTCAGATAGCATCTGTTCTTGTCCCCTCCGTGTGCCCTGCATGCCACCTATGTTTTTCTCCTTCCCAAAGAGCCTTGTGAGACCATGCCCTGTATGGAGCAAGGACACAATATTCCCACCACTCTGCAAAAAAGCATCTTCTAATTGAAAAACTTCATAATGACTTTCCATCTGCCTAGTTTTAACAGTATTTTTCTATCAGTTTTACGGTCTGTCAGCAACATTACAACTAAAAGGATGGAATCCTTCTATTTATTCCATTCCCAGTAGAACGGGCGGTAAACAGGGATTATCCATGCCCCAAACAATAGCATTGGTGCAAGATGGGCAAATAACATTGTGCCTCACTAAATGCAGGTTACAGCACTTTAATTGTGTATCTCCAATCAAACACTTTGCATCAGGGCACTTCTGATTCTTCAGGCAGTTTGTGATACTGTTAAAATGAAAGACCAGTACTGATCATTCCGTAATCTGAAGGCACTGATATGAACTCTCCAGACAAGCATAAATACCTCATAAAGCAAATTTTTTTCAGTTTAAATTTTTTCAGTTGTTTGCGTGTAATAAAACAAACCACTGGGAGGATGTCCTATGTTAAAGAAAAGAGATGGCATTTTCTTTAAGAAATGGCATTTAAGCAAACAAACACCTGAACTGCTAGTCACCTCTCTGTTTCTTTTCTCAGGAGACTGGAAAAACAAAGATTTTTACTTTTCTCAATATGTTCTTATGCTATCAGTTGTTCATTTGCGTTGAGAAAACTTCTCATAAAATGCCATCATTTTTTTTAACCTGACAGATGATCCTGGAGGTAATATTGAAGCCATAATTTGCACTAGGTGCTGACACGGCTGTGCTACAGCACATAGTTCTCAAGAGAAGGAAGCTCCTATGGCACCTGCTATTCTCCTTGTTATTGCTCCCTGATTCTTCAGTCTTACCTTTTGCCACCAGCTTTTCACATCCATTTCTCATTACCTTCAGCTCTCCAAGCCTCCAGAACAAAAGTGGCACCTACTTTCACTGCTGCCAAATTGCCTCTGTCCAGGTAGGAATAATGGCATTTCCATTGTGGCCAGTTTCTCTGAGGTTACAAATAGGAAAAGGAAAAAGGGCAGCCCGTGATTTCAAACTTAATCATCAGAAATTCAGACAAAATAGTCAGAAACTATAGTGAGTTACTGAATGAAGGTAAAAGTCCTTTAGACATGAAGAAGTCATGGGTAAATTACATCAGAAAAGTGTTAAATTCAAAAGTTTCCAAACGAAATCAGTTATCTTTCAAGCCACAGTAGGAATCTTCACAAAGACAGGGAACAGGGATGCTTCACTAATGAAAAAATAAACAAGAACCCCACAGGGAGCCTTGTAAGTGCTGTGAAAGACTTATTCTGAGTGTGGAAAATATGGATGAGGTACAGTGAGGTCACAGAAGAGGGTGAGTATTGTAACCTCTTCAGTCTAGTAGCATTATGTTTCAAAAAGCACAAAGGAAAATACTTACTCCCAAGATCCCAAGAAGTCACAGACAATGGACACAAGTAGTCAGTCTAGATGTTCTTGTTGTTAGAACTGATCCTAATTTCTATGACTGGAAATGTTATGATTATATTTGTTTCATTATTCTGTCACTTTCACCTTTAAAAAATCCTTGTGACCCAGACCTTGTTTTGCAAATACTTTTGCTCTCTCTATCTCTTGTTTTTGAAGTTCTTCATTTCATTCCTGAAACTATTAGCATTACATGCTATTTTTCCCAGCTATTGAGAAACAAGATCTATCAAGGGACAACTAAATGCATTTTAAACTAACTCAAAAAGCAATATGCAAATATCAGTATGCCTAGGGTTGTTTGTTGATGGGGATTTGGTTGTTATTTGTGTTTTTTTAAGGTGTAAAAATTCATACTTAAATTGAAATAAAAAAAAAACTTTATTGAACCCTGCAACCAGTGTTTATTTGTGTAGATAATGAATTTATTTTTCTGCGTGCATTCTTGTAAAGTTATTTTTAAACATCTTGTTACATTAACATGTTAAGCACTTTTCCCTGAAAAGGTTTTGATCTTCAAATTGAATAAATTTAATGAATCAAGTATCCATGGATCACCTAGTGAAATAAAATTCAAATAACGGTCAAATCCATCAAGGAAGAACACAATTGTGTTTCCATTTGAAAACCTCTTTTTTTTTTTTTCCAGTGTCTGTGAAGATAAATTGTGTCATTTGCCATCCACTATGATTAAAAGACATAGGTTATTACGAACAAAGTCTTCACAGTAGAATATACAAAAGAATAAAAGAATATACAATGTCATAAAGTATTCAAATTTCCACTGTTAAAACAATTTTTTTGAGACTGCTTTTTTAGCATTATGTGAAGTTCCACTTAACTATTTTTTCCTCAGCTTTTAATAATTCCTCAAGCTAATTGTGTGTGATTTGTTTGTGTTGGTCCAAAGCTTTCCTTTATCCTTTTCTGGCATAGGAAAAGAAGGGATCACAGTCTCTAGTGATGTGGCTAGTGGCAAAGGGACAGCCAGGGGTAGGGCGTGCAAAGCAAGCTGCCTTGGGAGGGCAGTGATTCCAGGCAGGGCATTTCATGAGATACCAAAGCCAAGCATGAGAAAAAAAATGGATTGAATGATCCCTTTGAGATATCATCTAAGGTGACATCCCCAGCACATGGTGGGTGTGCTCATGGCTACTGGTTATTCAGTCTATGTACAGTTCTCTATTTCAGAGAAAAGAAAGCTCAATGGGAAACAGGCATTATCTTCTGCTTGGCAGACTGTAAACTCTCCTGGAGGCACAAACTTACTGTATCTTTATGCACACTGATTATCCTTCAACGTGCTAAATCAGGTAAACTTGGTAAGACCTAAGGACTGACAACGTCATTCAACTCCTTATCACCACGTTCTTTTACAATCTGTTCAATTAAGTATACATCCTCCATTTTTGGCTTGCAGATCTTAGCTTGGTAGATCTCAGATCAATGCTATAAATCCATTTAATAAGGGGAAACTTGTTTTTGCAAAACCAAATTTTGAAATAACGGATTAGCTGAAAGCCAGGGTTATCCGTGTTCTGAACTGAAGCAAGTAACAGGAAAAACAGTCAAAACTCTCAACTGTTCAGGTTTAAAACCTGTTTTATATTTCAGTTTTGAAGAGCACGTGAAGAAACTCTTGTGAATTGACTACACTTGCGAATACACAGGGAATAGTGATGGAAATGTTATGCTGACAGTATCTTTGGTGTTATGACTTCTATGCCAGCCTAACAGAGAGGTTAATGACGTTTCCATTATTCAAGAATGAAATGCAACAGGAAAAGCACTACTATTTCAAGCATAATTCATTCTGAATTCATATTTCCAGTTCGGATTGGTGCCTGTCTTAGGGATGTATTAATCTAATGCATTTCTTCCTCCCCAATCACCTTTTCAACCTTTCTCTAATTAAAATAAAGAATATCAATTGAATACAATTTAAATTTCACCAATTTTTTCTTTGTACTAGACACAATTTCTCAGAGGGGCTGCCCATGGCTCAAAACGGATTTGATTTTTAAGGTTGAAACTTGGTTATACATCAAAGCATTCTGTTTGTAACAGCAACTCTGTGTCTAATGTCTACTCAGATTAGTTTATGTCTACTAATTATTGATTATTGTCAATATTAGGCTTAAGAAGAAGCACACCTATGGAAGCACACCATCCTGTCCATAAGGAGAAAAAATATCTTGTTAAAAGTGTCCCACCCTTAGAAGACTCAATAATTGACAGTGAAAACTGAAGCCAAATGCAAGTATAATATATAATCCAAGTCACCACAAAGAGATAGGACTTTCTTTTGTCCAACTGAATGGGTAATAATAAAAAGAAACATATTGTGTTGCAACAAAGGGGTGTTTTGTGTTGTAGCAATGAAGAGAGCTTCAGAATTAAAGATCCAGTTTTCCATTTGATCACAGAGCTGCTCTTCACAAATATACTTTGTTAATCCCCAGGTTCTGAATGAACCTTTTCCCCAACTACCAGAAATCATTAGCCAGATAAAAATCTTTGCTACCCTCACTTTATTACCTGAAATTACATTTGTTTAAATATAAAATGATGGATTGCAATAGTAAAGTGAAAAGCTAGGCCTGAACTAGCCCAAAGGAAAAAGCTGAATTTAATTAGAAATCCTTCTATATATAAAGTGGATCTAGGTAGTGGATAAATTTTCTTTAGAAAATACAATGTTATATCAGTACTAAGAAAGAAAGTGAAGTATAGAAGCTTATATTCTATATCCTATTGAGTAACTCATGATGCTTCAGAACTAGAAGCAACAGGAGTATTCAATCCCCTCCACGCTAACAAGAGTCAAAATAATGGAACCAGTAGATATTTCTGATCCATACTTTAAAAAGGAAAAAGATGATCAATTCCTTCAGTTATCTTGTTTATAACAACAGATGTAGAGAGGCGTTACTTTTCTTAAGAAAGAACACAAAGCCTGTACATGTGTCCTTGCCCTCACAGTTGTTCTCACTGCTAGATACACATGAACTGCAGATAGATATTAATAATTAAAAGTGAGTGCACATAATGCCAGCAAACAGGCACAGGAAATGTACATCAGAGATGGGCCTATTCTGGACACCACGGTCATTGCTGCACCCCCCAAAGTCATTGCATATTTCCCCACTACATTTACTCTGAATATAATTCAATACAAAGAGATGAAGCAGCTAATTATGATTTTTAATTTTTTTTAGGAGCTGACTGTATTTGTAATAGATACAAATATGTGAGAATAAGATTACTTAGCAGTAGTTCTGGCAGTGCACACAATGTCCTAGGCGCTGTACAGAGCTGGACTAAGCACTATGTCCTTTCCTGAAAAGAATTCATAATAGCAAGAAAAATTGAATAAACATTAGGATTCACAACTGTTTCCAGAAAGAAATCTGCCAAGTTTGTGCCAGGCTTGCATTTGTCAATGTTCAGCAGTTTCTGGACAAGCATTAGTTAATGAAATCATTTGCAAAACTTGTTAAACAAAAAGCATTTATAAGAAATAACAGGCTGTAGGAAGATTCAAACTGACTTTGTTTTAATATCCTTTTTTCACAGAGCTCATTGTGGAAGAGTCAAACCTTTCTAGATCAAAAAAAAAGAGGAAAGCTTTTTAAAAAACTTTCAACAAAACTGCTAGTTTTCTGCCTTCTTTTGCTTAGAATTGCCAGAAACAGAAAAACTATTAACTTAGGTGACTATATCAGCCATCCAAGTGAAAAAATTTTATACTATCTGTAGACTAAAATTTACACTGCTAGGTAATACTAGAAATCATGATAGTTGACTGCTCTTGATTTTTGTATCTAAAAGAGTGATGATCTGACTTGTTCTCCAGTGGCAGAGCTGAATTCATAGAGTGGGGGGAAGCACTGCAGAGATGCTAAAGGTCATTCTGAATTTACAATGACTTTTATCATGAAACATGGGGCAACAGGTGAGCTCCTGAGTGAGAACAAATAGCCTGCAAACATGAGCATAGTGTGTGTAATGGACTATGGTACGGAGACCCCTAGACTAATTCAAACAAGGTGGGGTAGGAAGCAAAAGCTGCACCCTGATGCAATGATGATCTCTGCTGAGCTCTGGGGTCAAATAGCATTTCATGAGCACAGTAATTCAGACTTCTCTGGGTATCCAACTCTCCACAGAGGTTGTGCTCTATGCATTTACTGCAGGTCTGCTGCCTTAGGGATCTTTTACAGGACACCAAAGATTATCACGCTTTGTCATACTTTCCTGGTACTTAGGTTTTCCTCCTTTAACTATTTGGCACGGCTCTGAATGTATCACTCTTTTTTTTGCTTCCTTCTTGGGAGAGAAGAGGGTTTTCATTACCTAGATACCTTCCTAAATCCTTATACTTACCAGATAGCCTTTCCTCCGCAACTTTTCTCCTCCCAATTTCACCACATCTTGTTAAGAAAGAGTTCTGAGTTCTTAATAAAATCTATAATCTCATTGCTTTTTGATAAAGCTTCTGGATCATATAGGAAGTTTTGCTTCATATTTTATGACCATGTAACCATTCACGGATTGTTTACGGTTACTTTAAGGTAATTGCTAATTGATTATCATGGTAGCAATCTATACACTGCACCAACTTTTATCCAATTCTTGATTATGTAAAAATACTGAATATTTTTTTCTGAGCGATCAGCCATTTAATTCTTCTTGCAGCAGGCCAGCAGTCTCTGCTTTAGTCATGTCTTTTCTAACACAACCCAAGCCTGAGTCACTCTTAACCAAGCTGCACCAAGAACAGAGTAATCACATGGAGACGTATCTCTCCACAGAAAAAAACCAAACCACCCAACATAATTGTTTGATCAAAACTTAACAATTCTCTGGCTCACAAAACCATTGTTTTTCAACAGTTTTCCACAAGCGGATCTTTAAAGCTTAAATTGTACTGAAAGTATAGGCAGAGAGTTCCCAGGTGAGTCCAGTAAACCCATACACCCATACCTTTTCCTTTTTTTTTTTTTCCCCTAGATATTCTGTTTTAAAGCTGATACAGATTCACATTTAGAGAAATGAAATATTACCTTGAAATGAGACTATGAAATTGTTTTGTAGGATTCTCCTGTGAGAAGGGTATTTCATGATAAGATTTATGCTGGCAAATTAGAGCAGCATTAGAGGATAAGCTTTCAGAGGCATCTTTTAGACGACAGGGACCTTTTGGGTACAGTGAGTCTGTGTGGGACAGACTAACACCGCTAATATTGTACTTGCTCAAAGCCTCAAGTACAAGTCAAGAAGGCTGCCAGAATCTGTTTTAGGAGTATTCTAATTCTACAACTGAACTGAGGGCTGCTCTAGTAGTTTATAGACAAGTGTATGGCTTGGACTGTTGTTTGTAGCAATGAATTTTTGCTGAAATTCAAATTACTAGGAATAAAAATATATTTCTTTATACTGAGTTGCTTAGATATGTGAAGCAAGGAGTGGCTTGCTGCACATTTTACCATGCTTTGGTGAATGTGATGCTATAAAGGAACATAGTAAGTTGTCTTCAGTGAATAAATAAAAATCATCCTTAGAATCTCTGGGTAAATAATGTGCTGAAAATTGAGGTATTAATCTTAAACAATTGGACTTTGAAATAGTAAGTATTTTCTCTATAAATCTTATTTCAGCCCCCACTGCACTACACAAAGCATACAAATACCCTTTGAATCCAGAAGAAGAATTTTAAAAACAGGGGGCTAGAGCCTAGGACTTGGCTCAATGAAATGGGCACAGCTCCATTGGAGGATAATTCATGCACACTGGGAATGTAGACCATTATCTGTGAGGAAATAGTTGTGGCAATATGATCAATCAACATCAGATGGTAATTTGATTTGAAACAGAGGGGTCCTGGATAAAATTCAGAAGTTACATGTTAAGTGCTTTAAGTTAGATCTAGTTAGATCTCCTTTGACTGTGTAACAGCAAGTGATTGACGTTGAAGTGATTCTGCATTTTTCAGGGAGCTACCGGAAAGACCAAGATGATAGCTTCTCTCTCCTCTTTGAATTTTGATGGAGTGTTTTTTCTTTCTTCATAGGAGAGAGTACTAATGGCATTAATTAAATTATCATTGACTCAGTGTTAATGGCAGAGAGTACAGATTGTAATAGATGTGCTAAGAGGGAATGATAGTCCTCCTCAGCTTCCTCCAGCAAATTAGCTTGTCCAATACACACCAAAACTACTCCAGGTCATAATAACAGCAAATTATTCCCACTCTGCCCTTGTGTACATGATTACAGAAAGCATAGCACAAGTTCACTGGTGAGGTATACTGCTGTAGACTCTTACACAGCATAAACAGGTCTGGAAGATCAGTCTAAGCTTTTCTGTTTCTACAGACTCCTCATAACCAGTGTCTTTCATATGACAATTTTATAACATCAGCCTCTGCACAACCAGCCTATTTGCAAATGTTTGCTCCATTCTTTTTAAGACTTTTTTTCTGCATTCTTCCGCCTAGGTCTGATTTTCTTGGGAAGAGGATAGGAAACCTAAAATAGGAGCTGTAACTCCTACTCCTGATAGGCATAAGCCCACATAATACTTGCTCCCTGCAACCAGAGAGTGGACTGCCTGCATCTTCTCTTCCCTTACATCTACATCTAGTTCTTTCACATAGAAAGAAAACTATCTTCAGACAAAAATCTTCTAGTATGTAAGCAGCCACTGTCCCCTGTATCTTTTCCAGGCATTTTGATTTTGACTACTGTGCTCCCCTAAGAAAAAAATGATTTTAAGTTATCCTGGTATAAAAAATGAAACATGGCATACAGAACTGGCATGAGTTGTTTTATAGCTCTTTGTTTTGTATGCCAAATGTAGAACTCTTTGGAGGAAGGAAGATTGGAGGATATTGCCTGGGTATCAGTGCAAAGGCCAGCACATTTATTTATTTGCATATATACAAGTGGAACTACCCATTTTCATTTCATGTCCAATACATTTCAAGGACTAAACCACTTTCACAGAAGTTCATAAATGTTGTATTTGATGAGAATATCTGCATCTCCGCAGATGTGTGACACAGGACTTTACTTTTTAATAAAATATAACTCACTACTGTCAGGAAATCATCAGCTTTTATTGAAATATTTTCAACTTGCTTAAGTGTGAGAAATTATATGGGGTCCTATGAAGCACTGACAGCACAGAGCTGGCTAGGATGCTTCCCTCTTACAGAAATATAGTTTTTTTTTCAACTGGCAGTTCTGCAGGACAGTTTATGAGCATAAGAAAAATGTCTTTTCACATTAATATTTAAACTTACAGTCATACTTAGAGACGTGAATACCGACTACCATGACTGATAGTGTCAAGATAATTAACACTACAAAGCATATGAGTGACTTGATTTCATGTACATTCCTTTACTTGCCTTTTAATTTTCCTCAAGCCAGGCAACCCCCTGTTTTATCATGCTAACTGCCCGTAGTCAAGAGCTGGATGCATGACACATTTTGGCATTGCTCTCCTCTTTCTATGTATACCAAAAAAAGAATCACAAGCTATTCCAGAAACTACTTCATGCAATGAAAGATAAGACTGATGGATACACCAACAAAAGTGATAAAAGGATACTCCTTTTACACACATGAACAGGCTTGTTATAATTCTTGTCTCAACTTGACTGTAACACCCTCTGCAGATCTGTAAACTGACTGTATGGTGTTGCCTGTTATCTCCTGTTTCTCGAAGCCAGAGCTGAACCACAGACACTCTGAGGAATAACTCACCATGGAAGGTTTCCATTTCAAGAGAAGTCTATGGGAAAGGCTGGAAAAAGGAGGAGGAGGGAGGGATGGACTGTTCCTTAAACTAAGAAAAAAAAAAGTAATATCAGTATGTCCATGAAACATATTCTTTAAACTAGGCTGTTCATAAAAAGTATTTATCTTACATCAGTTTTTCCAAGCATATTAAGTGTCAAGTGTAAATTTCTATCTGAGGATTTGTTCTTTAAAAATGGCATACTAGTTACACACAGGCAGCAGTGACATATTTAGTTTCTTTCTTGATCGAGGACCCAATCAATAAAATACGGTTTGAGTGTATGCATTTTTAAACTTATTCTTTGAACAGTGACTATTTTAAAAGATTGATTACAACTATTTTATGCTAAGGAGAATTAAAAAATCTGCATCTTGTTTTTAACACACAAATAAAACATCTAAAGATTTAATTTATGACAAAATAAAATTAAAAACCATTTAAAAAATAAAATAGTCCTGATATTACTCTGATCTTACGTAAAATGTCTTGCTCTGAGTAAATGAGATTATAAGATTTAGTGGAGACAGTCTAATAGCTCACTGGTAATGAGAAGAACAGGCAGCCCATGCCCCACTACCCACCTCATTTTTTCTGTCCTACTCATTCTAGGCTTTATATTTATTTTTATTTTCTCTCTCATCTGGCCCATCTTATACTCATTTTACAAGACAGTAAACTAAGGACTGATAATACATCAGAATTTTGATTTCTTAAGGATTTCAGGAACAAAAATCTAATATATTTTTTTTAAATATTTTTTTCTGTATTTCCACATGAATTTGACATCCTTGTTACCCCCTCCAGAGTAACAATGGCAGAACATCCACAAGTAACTGTTAGTCAATGTAGTTATGTAAAGGTCAAAAAGCTAGTTGTGACTACTAATAGTAATAGACAAGCAGCTCTCAGTTAACAGCCAAAAAATTTTTGCTGTATTCATGGTTAAATCACCTCTGACTAAGTCATCTCTGTAGCAGACCACAAAAGATGTGATTCACTCAGGTTCAGCTTCAGCCAGGAAGCTGAAAAAATGCTAGGAAATTTTCTTAAACAAGTCATCTAAGCTCCACCTTCAACTGTGCCAAGACAAAAGCTTTTCCAATTCAGCCTATTCCAAGATAAGTGTTTTTCAGAGTTTTAATGAAACATTGAACATGCCTTTTCTCTTTCCATTGTCTGTAGGGAAAATGGAGATTAGCACTCAGGTAGAAAACCAGAGGTCATACAGCAAGATAAAATAAGAGATATCTTAAACAAATGAGAGTACGCTTGGCAATTCTGTATGCAGAAGGAATAATTGGGTCAACCCAGTTTAAATTAGCATTTTAAAAAACAAAAGGAAAAGACAACCCTGAGACCAAAAAATTCCATTGGTTCCTTCGATGACCTTAATGTATCTCTACTCCTCAACACAAGAGTTACAAGAGCTTAGCATCCTCAGTTCTTCACTGATGTATTTACTCAATGCCATAATAAGAAGCGTTGAATTAAAATTACTTTTTGGCACTCCTAGGAAACTGGAATTTTATTCAAAGCTGTGCTCAAAAGCTGGCTAATGTTAATGGCTCTATTTAAACAAAAATTATTGTGGAAGAATAAAGTCTTTTGCAAATAAATCTGAGATCTGACTGGTTATGGGGGATACCTACTGTTAATATTACTGGAATAAAAACCCACTCTCTTCTCTGTGTAACAGCTAAACAAGAATCACTTTTCAGTACAGATATATGGACTTAGATAGTTTTGTTAAGTCCACTACTACTTATGATATATTTGAAAGAAAAAAAAGATTCAGAAATATGCAGACTTAACAATTTGTTCATTATACTAAAAATTGCAGTTTAAAATTTCTTTCACCAGCAGAGATATTTTTACAGGATATCCTGATACAATTTAAAGATAATAATTCATTTTAGAGAGAATCTAATATAATAGTTAATTTAAAGAGAATAATTATTCTACCCCTTTAGCAAAGAAAACAAAGACAGGTGAGAAAAAAAGCAAGATAAATGCAAAAAAAAAAAAAAAAAAAAGGGGGGGAGGATCAGGAGGAGAAACCAAATGCATTGGTGCCAAATTTTACTTAGTTTTCATTGTTACAAGAATACACACAGGTGCAATTTTATCAGCCACTCTCCCATCTGGCAAACTAGTACATCAGTTTCTGCTGTTTGAATGTTTTAAGGTGGCTGTGATCAAAAGCTTATGTTGTTAAAATCAGAATCAGTACTGTTGAAACAAAAGGGTACTACTTCCAGAGAAGGGAAAATGAGAGCCGAGAGAAGGAATAGATGGGAGGTGACAGGGAGGAGGGAAGGATGAAGGAAGGAGAAGATGGGAAGTAATCTTCCAGTTTCACTTTGCTTTTTGCAAAGCCAGGAGTGCAGTGTGTTGCTAAGGAGGCCTGCTTTGCTCAAGACAACTTTTTCAAAGAAACCTGACAGAAATTAACACATTATTTCATTCACCAATTAACTGCAATTTCCAGCATCCTGATTTTGGTCTATTACTTTCCTTCTCAGTTCTCCTCCTGTTCACTCAACATATTTCCAAACCTCTGGATGTTATTAATGTGTTGTTTTGTTTTGGTTTGTTGTTTCGGGGTTTTTTTGTTTGTTTGTTTGTGCTAATTCAGTCCTCTCCCTTTTGTATTTTATCTAATAAGGATTAAAAAAAAAAAAAACCAAACCAAATCCAAAAACTCCAAAAAACACAAACAATGCTACTAAAGTCTGAGTAGACTTTTCCNATTTTAATTATTTAACTTGAATAATAATTAATAATAATTTATTTTAAAACTAAATTAGTTTTATGAATAAAAAACTACTACCCTGACTCATCATTTAGCCCTGAAAATACTTTTATTAGAAATGCTAGGAACTTTAGTGCTGATAAAACTAAATGCATGCAGCTTAGATGTGGACAGACCACAATGAACCCTTTTGCTTCCTGTCTTTCACCATATGTGAACATGTAGACCTGTTCCTCTATGGCTGCCTGGGCTTGGTCTTTGCCATTCAGAGCTTGTCTCCCAAACAAGGAATTTTTTCAGCTCACTTTAGAATCTTAATTGGACAGACAAGTATGGTGGAGCCCCACATTCGTTCATGATAAAATATACCCATATTTTCCCTTTTGCTCTCTAGAATCTGCTGAGTAGGGTTTTCTTCTTAGCTTCTGTAGGTTTTTCATTAAGTATTTCATTTTTATTATTCTCTCTGGGGATTTTGTGACCCCAAGCCCTCTTCCTGGGGACAATTCAATCTGCAAACTACTCTTTCAATTACAGTTAGTGTTATAAGGTACAAGTTACCTTGTCAAACACTCAGTGATTAAAATTTAATGCTCTCCAATGGTTATATACAGGAGGTCTTTCCAGGAAAGGCAGATAAATAGAAACATTTTCTGACCAGTTTTCTCTGTAATGGTGCTCCTGTTTGATTACCAAATTGCCTGCCTTTTGCTCCTGGATTTTCTTGATATTTTTGTTCTTCCTGTCTGCTAGGGCTAGCACTAGTGTAATCAAAAATTAGCCAACAGAATTCTTTTCTTTCTGAAAACCTGACTCACTTGAATCATATTTTTACTAACCACATTTTCAATGTGTGATTTGTTCAAAATGAGAAAAAATATTTAAGTGGATAACCTTGTCAGAGCACAATGTGACATAAGCCCAAAGTCACCTAATGGCATACAGATGGATTTAGGCTTGCAGAATACTACCTTCCCAAAAGTGCCTAAAATGCCTCCAAAGTTGCCCAAGAAGTGACTTTTAAGCATCATGTGATGTTTAAAATCTTGCTTTTTTGGCTTGCTGTATGTGCAGGCAATGACTTTAGCCTTCATAGGAGTTTAGAGATCTTCTACTAAGACAATCTAGACACTGATAAACATTAAATGGAGTTCTCTGGAAAGGATATTTTGGCAAAAGTCTCAATGAGTAGGAAATCTACCTTCGTTTGAGATTCCTAGAAAGTGGTCACCTACATTTATTTTGCCTTGGAGATTTTGAGAGGTGCAGGAGAAAAGAAAAATCAAGTGTTTTGTTGCCTCAAAGTTAAAATGTGGAAATTTCAAAGAGCAAGCTACCTTATCATATTTAACACAAATTTTATAGAGGAAAGGTAACAAAGTAGGAATTAAATTGTTTTTCATTTCATTATTTGAATTTTACAGTTTCATGTTGATGTAGGTCAAGAAAGAAACACTGTGGCCTTGAACAGGAAAAGTACTCACACAAGGAAGAAATCCATAAAGAAATAACAACAAATGACTTTTAAAACAATTTTTCCCCAAAAATAATCCAGTGTGAAAAAAAAATCTGCAATATTGTGATGGAAAAATAGGCGTTGGTTACTCTGGTATGATGTAGCATCACTGATTATTCAAACTTGTTGAGAGGTTCAGACCTCACCTTGCAGCCGAGAGCTGTAAACATTAAACTGCAGAGTCATGATTACTTTAGCCTGATCTCTTTCTGTCTCCAGAAGCAGGAATTCTTCATCAGCAGAAGGCATGGTCCATAACTTGTATGCATAAGAGTTTGTCACCTGACAGCTTCACCTGGGCTGGGGGGATCCCACCTCCTGAGCATGCCTATTAATCATGATGCGATTGACCACTATGAACTGCCTTCTCACAGGTAGCATTGAACTTACCTGCTCTACCAACACTTGTTGCAGGTGGCCAACTGAAGGAGAAGACAGCAGGCAGTAGATCCCGGTTCCCCAGAATGCATAGCTTCAGCCCTCAGTGACATTGTTAAGGAAAACAAAGAGTTGCAGGTGTAGCTTATCCTTCCATTTTCTTTACAAATTGGCTTAGATGCCCTTCAGGTGTCTTCATGCAAAATAGACCTTGAAATGCTGGAGCAGGCCCAGAGAAGGGCAACAAAGCTGGTAAGAGGTCTGGAGAATAAATCTTATGAGGTAAGGCTAAGGGAGTTGGGGCTGTTCAGCCTAGAGAAAAGGAGGCTGAGGGGANNAAAAAAAAAAAAAACCAAACCAAATCCAAAAACTCCAAAAAACACAAACAATGCTACTAAAGTCTGAGTAGACTTTTCCTACTTTGGTTAATGGAGATAAAATAGGAGATAAACAAGTAATAGTTATTGGCAGAACTGTACATAATGCCTGCAAATGGACTCTTGTCTGCAAAGCACCTGTGTGAAATATACAGAAATGGATTACAAATCACTCAGTGATCTTCTCATTTCATGTTTATAACATGTCTGGCCATATTTCATCAGCTGAGTGACAGATTTTGATTGTTGGATCTGAAAA
>VXBJ01001539.1:323299-452051 GCA_013400055.1 Nycticryphes semicollaris | reverse complement strand
CTATTAATCATGATGCGATTGACCACTATGAACTGCCTTCTCACAGGTAGCATTGAACTTACCTGCTCTACCAACACTTGTTGCAGGTGGCCAACTGAAGGAGAAGACAGCAGGCAGTAGATCCCGGTTCCCCAGAATGCATAGCTTCAGCCCTCAGTGACATTGTTAAGGAAAACAAAGAGTTGCAGGTGTAGCTTATCCTTCCATTTTCTTTACAAATTGGCTTAGATGCCCTTCAGGTGTCTTCATGCAAAATAGACCTTGAAATGCTGGAGCAGGCCCAGAGAAGGGCAACAAAGCTGGTAAGAGGTCTGGAGAATAAATCTTATGAGGTAAGGCTAAGGGAGTTGGGGCTGTTCAGCCTAGAGAAAAGGAGGCTGAGGGGAGACCTTACTACTCTCTACAACTAACTGCAAGGAAGCTGTAGAGAGGCGGGGATTGGTCTCTTCTCCCAAGTCACGAGCAATAGGACAAGAAGAAATGGCCTCAATTTGAGCCAAGGGACATAGAGTTTGGACATTAGGAAAAATTTTTACACTGAAAGGGGTATTAAGCTTTGGAGTAGGCTGCCCAGGGAAGCGGTTGAGGCACCATTGCTGGACGTATTCAAAAGATGGGTTGACATCGTGATAAGTGACATTGTTTAGTCATGGGGATTTTTTTATCAGAGTTAAGTTGGGGATTGGACTTGATCTCAAAGGTCTCTTCCAACCTAGACAATTCTATGATTCTATGAATCTATGATTAATTTAAGTTATTGGGCTGCTGTGGATCCCATTCTTATGGTAAATCTATCCTCAGTGTGTCTGAAACACTGGCCTCAAAATTCTGACTTTCACTTCTGGGTTGGATATCCAGCCCCTGTCTGTGTGCTGCTGAGTCTCACAGTGTCTAAATGTCATGCTAGATCTGGACAACTGTGTTTAGTATTTGAAGACTTTTCAGGGATTGATTAACTTCTGTTCTCTAAATATAGGTCCAAATTTCCATGAAATGTTTTATGTTATAAATCTTTTCTGTATAATAAAACATATTGTGTTAGTTGGTTTTTATAGAAGTCCTTTGAAAGACTTGAGCTGTTTAATATGTTAATTCATGAATATTTAGTCCACAGTGTGCAGGAGACCAAGATTTTAATACCTAAAAATACCACAAGTCTGTTTTGGAAACTGTGCTGGCAAAAAGTGAAAGGAAAACAAATAATAGCTTTTAATTTATTTTTTTTTTTTTTTTTTTTGCAGAATATGGGTCCAAGCAGGAAATAGTTCTATGAGATACATTTACAATAAGGTGTGTCTTTCCCAAATTTGGGTTTGATTTGGAATTTCAAGGACTTCAAGAAGAAGTGGTGTCTACTAGGCAGAGCTTCACAATCATCTGTGTAAGGACTGCTGTCCTGTATCTTTCTGGGGAAGACTCCTGTGCCTGCTCTCTCCATCAATACCCAGACAAAGCACAAAGCATTAAATTCTCATGTAAAATTTACACACTGAAATATTTAAATTATACTTCTGCCATTGAATGCCAGCTCCTTAACCCAACCCAACCCTGCTCCACCCAGCTTAATCTAACCTACCCTTAGCTTTTAATTTATTTTGCAACCTGAGGCTTTTGGCTTAAATAAATAATTAACTTGTTGAAGTGATTCCTTGATGCCTAAACTGGAATAAAAATATGTTTCTGATAAAGCCAAAGACTTTGCATCGAAAAGACTGAGGCTGAGGGACAAAACCATTCTCTGAAACAATTTCTTAAATGGCTGCAAGTAGTGTCACTTGAACTCAGTTGTCATCACTCTTAGAAAATTATTTAAATGAGCTTTATTGACAATTAACCTAACAGTTTCCTGGACGGCCAAAACTGTTCTCAAGGAAGACAGGATTGAATTTAAGACTGTGAGCAGATGTGCTGTCTGTAGGACATTTTTTCAAGTATTATTCCCTTCACTGCAGGACAGTAAAAAAATAAACCCCAGAGCATGTAGCAGTCTATAAACAATTACTAGAGTCCAAACCACAGATAGTCTTCGGAATGCAAAATAAAGGGATATGCATAATTAAGAAAGTTGAGAAAATGTTTAGAGGGAAAGAATAAATGCAATTGCTGGTTAGATTTCAAATTATCTCTGTGATGACTACAAAACTATTCTTAAGTAATAACCTTAATATTATTTAAACTTATAAAGACTAGGATGTTTTAATTGGATTCATAATGAAAAGGCTAACAGCTCTTTAACTACAGTCAGAACTTGCCAAGATATAATATTATAGTGTAAACATAAGCTTCCTTACTATGCTTAGGGACTAAATGGAAGAGCCAGAAATTTCCAATCCCATTCAGGAACCATTAAGTGTAACACCTCCGTTAACTAGTAAGAGAAAAAAAATAATTCAGTGGCTTCCTGTCAGCCTTAAGAATTCTTTTCCTAAATTTCTGTCAATTAAACTGGTGGAAATTGTTGTAATACTATCAGAGAGGTTACTTTATTTCTGAAGCACGCTAAGAATATTTTCAGAGAGTTTTGTAAGGATTAGAGAGTTCTATTTGTAGTATAGCCATGTAGAATTCAAACATTAATCTGGCATCAACCTGGAAAAATTCATATCGTAGTCATCCAATGCACAGAATCAGTCTAAAAGGACTTGCACAGGCTACATACAAGCAGTCAGGGGTATATAAGGATATGGGTACAAAGGTTCTCTTTGTGGAAGATTACCATAATATTTCAGTGAAAAAGATGGTGAGGTTTTCCAAGGCAGTGAAAAAATATATCATGCCCTTTTAAAATGCTTTTTTGTTTGTTTTTAAAGAAAAACAGGCAACTTTATGAAATGGTCATGTTTTCCTCAATAATATGTTCTGGTATTTCTTAAATGACAGTAAAGACAAAGTTTAGAGTATCTAAATACTCTTATAAACAAATAAACCTAGATTTTGCAGAACAAAGAACTGGGCATTTTTAGTTTTAGACTCCTGCTACTATAACAGGTAGTAATAAGACTCTTTTTGTACTCTTTTTGAAATATTATTGTTTCTAATGTCCATTACTATCCCCATTTGCATAAACTTAGTTTTTTAACTACCTGTTTATTTTATGCAATGCCTGCATTACTTCTTTCTCCATCAGCTGTACCATTTCACTACCTTCCATTTTCCTTATGTATTTTCCATTTTGCTCTCACTTCCATGTGGCCTTACTCTGTTTAGTTTTTCTTTACTCCACCAAACAGCCATCTTTAGATAGCAGCTGTGGGAGTTTTTCAGGTTGGAATCTAGTTGCCCAGAAAGGTTGTGGAAACCTATCTTTGAATTTACTCAACACATCACCAGATTGGCCCTGCTCTGACTGTGAAGCTGTATCTAATTTTATAATTGTCCTGGGTTGAGTAAGGGATTGATCCAATTGGCCTCCAGACTTTCTCTCTAGTGAAGAAGGTTTCCTCAGGTTTGTGGTGGATTCTGGTCAAGACTGAGGAGGTAACAGGAGTTACAGGTCCTCTCCAGTGGGGCCTGTCAATGTGCACCCTTCACTGAAAGGGTGTAGTGAAGACTTAGTGAAGACACTAATGCCATTCACAACCACCATCACATTTGGCCTGCTAATTTATACTGAAAATTAATCCATAGATACCAGAATATTTTCATACCTGTAATGTAATTGGCTGTTTTGGAAGTGAATATACTTCAATATGTTTAAAATCTACAATGTTTAATGGATATTAAGGTATGGATTTAATTTCTTTGTTGTTTTTTGGTTTAGTTTTGGGTGGTTTGTTGTTTTTTTTTTTCCCCAATGTAGTCTGCTTTGGTGTTCTGTAAAACACTTGTTCTTTTATTTTGTTTAGAAAAGTTGGCTATGTACTACTGTTTACAGGATGTACTTAAAATTATACAAATTGAGTTTCATTTTATGATCCAGCATGAATATGAATTATGCAACTAGTGGCTTTCCTGAAAAATTCTAATTTAGCATTAGGAAGTTAGCAGTAAATTATAATTTACCATCTGCTCACCATATACCTACCACTTCTGGAAAAGATAAATTGAATTATTTGCCATACCTAATGCAGAATTAAACTCTCATTCAAAGCTCCAGTTACATTTATTAAGAAAGATTTGCTAACTCTTGACTCATGAGTAATTTTTAAGTATCAGAAACACATGAAAAACTGTTCTGACACTTTATGATATGAAATGAAGTATCTTGTTTCCTAAGCAAAAAAAAAAAAAAAACCAAGTCCTACAAATGCTAAAATCTAATTAATGAAGGAATGAAATTAGAAAAAAAGAAAAGCATAAATTTTACTGAAAAAAGTTAACACTAGCAAGTCAATAGATAAAATCTAAATTAATTAATGAAAACTGCCTCTTTTTGAAAATTCTTTGTCTCAGCAGCAGGTATAACAAAGGACTAACAACTCTTTAACTCACCATGTTGCTTCTTTACTTTTTTTTATAGCATGACAGTGAGCTACAGTTGGCTCCTCATGCAAATTCTTTATGTACATTCAGCAAAAGCCAGATTGTTTTAGCATTCTGTCCAGTAAATCTCTGGGGCTTCCACTCCTGTACACATTGCTCACAAGTGACTAGATGCAAACAGAGCTGAAATCAGGGAACAAGAAGGGGGAAGAATCGTCACTTTTGAGTGAAATTTGGAGCCCACAGCCTTCACTGAGCTACTGCAACATCCTAGAACCTTTTTCCTCTCAAGTATGTGAAGTTCCATAGACCTCCATGAGGGCTTTAAAGCCTTGACTTGAGGCCATCAGTATCTTCCTATATGGTTTACCTTCAGAAATGCTCACATAATTGCATTTAATGTGATATGGATAGCTTGATAGCTTACTGGGGGAATCCCCAAATACATGCTGGAGTGCACTCAAGCACATAACTATATGCAAAGGGATACTGCCCTGGCCAATCCAATCTACCCAAACTGCACTTGACAAAATTACATTAGCAGTGTTAAACAAACAGGATAACCAGATTTTTTTTGCTACCAAGGCCTAGATTTTATTAGGACAAGGTGATATGCTGTGATGAAACTGCCTGTATGACCATTTGGAAAGAAAGACCTAGGTCTTAGAAGTCAGGGCAATATCCTGCCTCAGCCAGCTGATATACAACATGGATTTGGACTTAGGGTTCTGTCCCTGAGAACTGCAACACTGAAGCCCTTGGCACCCACACACTATTAAAGTCTGGTGGGACACAGGAAAAGGGATCTGTCTGCCCAACACCCCCTATGGGCCCACGCTTCCAGGATTGGATGCTGCTGTCGCTGTCAATCTCTTAAATCATGGCTGTGTGTTTTGCATACTCATTCAACATGTGGAAGAGCTGAATGAAATTTTCCTCATGGGAGTATTCAAAATGACATTTATTACCTCCTGGGAAAATGGCTTAATCATTAGCCTGTTGCTTAATGACAGGAGAAGGGAGAACACTCTATGTGGTTGGAGACAATATGCTGCAGAGTCAGTTTCATTATTTGCTCTGCTTTTGCTAATTTTTAGACAAGTTTCTGGCTTCTTACCCACCAATTACCTCATGGTCTTGTCCCAATCCATAATGATGTTTGAGAAGCCCAAAGAACCATTGTTGTCTCCATCCTTTTCTTCTCCCGCAAAAATAAGAATACAAAATAAGAAACAGCTGTAGCTGCATGCAGATTGCAATAGAAGGAAGCTAGCTTAAAGACGAGCTTTCAGGAATGGGAGTAGAAAGAAGTGGTGCACTGTGCACTTTGAAATTTGGAAATATTGCCATTCTCTTAGCTTCTTAGAGTTTCTTATTCCTTTATTCTCTTTCCATAGAACTTATTTTGAGAAAGCTTTAGTTGGAATGACAGAGTGCAGAGGGAGGGGAAGAAAAGAAACAAGTTTAATGATAGCAGAAGGAGAGAACATGTCCCAATAAAATCTGTGAAAGGCTGTCAGACACTGACAACTTCATCAGTAGAGCTGGCAGGGATTTTTTCAAGCAGAAACCAATTTAATCAGGAAATGTCAATTTCTTGAACAAGGAATTTTCGCCATGCATGTTTTTCTTTTACTCGAGTTCAATGGACCCTAGTTTGAACAGTCTTCTAGTAGGGAACATGGCAACCTGAGGACATTTGGCTCTGGGTCAAGGACTACCAGCTGCTTCTGTTTCTGAGCAACCAGCCTGTTGGGTCCGTCTTTCTGTTGGAATATCGAAGTAAAGCAGCAATATTTGAAACTTCTCAATGGAGCTTATCTGATTCTTCTCAGCTTTACTGCTTCACACCCCTGAAAGACAGTGGGAAGACCTGGAAGGCTATTAAGTCTTGCCAAATTCTGTACATTGGTACATAAAGATAAACGTGACCATGGCCCTTTCTTATTAGGGTGGTTTCTGGGGACTCCTCCCAAGTTTTACTACTCAAGGTTACATGTCACGATACCACATCAGTCAAACAATTCTACATGTATAATTTCTGGTCCCACTCCAACGAAACAAAAAGTTGACATGCATCACCCCATATCAGATTGAGTAAACTCTATGATTTTCCTTCCTTCTCTCTTTATTGTTTCACAGACTGTAGTTTGCCTGAAATTCCACTGCATCTTATATACACACTTAGACATGTGCATATGTGTGTATGTGCTACAGGTTTATCATCATACTAATATCTTTTCTATTTTAAGACCAGACTACATTAAATTAATTTTTTTTTTCATTTGATTATTCTATTACATACTGTGCCATACTGTTAAATTCCCTTTCTTAGAAGAACCTGAAGGGAGCCTACAGGAGAGCTGGAGAGGGACTCTTCGTCAGAGAGTGTAGTGATAGGATGAGGGGTAATGGTTTTAAACTGAAAGAGGGGAGATTTAGATTAGATACTAGAAAGAAATTCTTTCCAGTGAAGGTGGTGAGGCACAGGTTGCTCGGAATCTGTACATGCCCCATCACTGGAGGTGTTTAAGGTCAGGCTGGATGGGGCTTTGAGCAACCTGCTCTAGTGGGAGATGTCCCTGCTCATGGCAGGAGGGTTGGAACTTGATGATCTTTAAAGGACCTTCTAACTCTAATGATTCTATGATTCTAACCGGCATATTTGAACCCTAGGAGATTCCAGCATTATCCATATTTGCTGAGGAGTGTTTTGCCTTTTGGAAACCCACAGCAATGAATATTTCAATGCAGCAAACAACCTTCGTTTTGTTGGAGATAAAAATATTTCTTTTACCACTAGGGGACAATGTTGCTCTTCATTTAATAGATTAATTCTAGTGGCAGTGGTGAAGTGTTTTACGTTATTTTTAGCAAACTTAAGAGAAGTGTTAAAAATGGTTTCTTTAATACAAAAGAACAATTTTCCTCAGCATCTATAGTGCTTTCACAATGCATGAGCCCGTTTAAAACAATCAAAATATTTCTATTTCAAAGAAGAACAAAACTGAGGTTTTATTAGTGTGAAGCTCACTTTATCAGTGCATTCTTAAATGTGAAATTATATTAAATATCCACACCTATTTTGGCACATGGAAACTAGTTTACTTTTTTTTTTTTTGTCTGTTTTTCTGTTTTGGGGGGTTTTTTTAATGATTTTTTCTTTTCCTTTGGGATAGAAAGATTTTTGGTTGAAGAGCTCATTAGTAAAGAAGAATTAAGATCAATTAATAACACAGTCAGATGTACACATACACTACATGAATCATTTCTCTCTGTGCCCTGCTCTGAGGTACTAATTTGTTGTTGAAGCTTCAACATACATAGAGTTATAGAAATGCATAGTTTCTGGTAAGTGAGAGGCAGGAGAACTTGAAAAGAATATGCAATGATTCTGAGAAAAAAAACCCTGAAAAACGCAGCAGGAATATAGAATGATTTTGCTGTTAATATTAGTCATTTTCCAAATATGTATAATTATCAAGGCAAGCTGTTTTACTGTAACACAGAAAAATATTATGAAATCTAAAAAGAGGATATACATCTAACTGTATGAGTTAAAAAGCAAATAAAAAACCCAAATGAAAATAAATCCAATGTATTAACCTTCTTTTCTCTTCCACTATCTTCAATTATCCTTTTTACTAGTATGTATTACATAAAAACATGTACAGTTTTCAGCTAGTTCAACAGTGTTAAAAGAGAATATTTAGTGCAACTGAGTCACATAATACCACTTTCACCCACAGCATATGTTTTGTATGTCATAGTTACTGGCTGTTTCATTATTCCTTATGTCAATAATACAAGCAGAGTATTTTTACAACCGTCACCTTTAAAAATTATAATTGTCAAATATTCACCTATTTTCCCTGATTATGGTGTTATGTATTAACATCACTTATCTCTGCAGCTGATCATTAGGGGTACAGATTAGTGTGGTTCGTATTTGCAATGCGCCTCACCAGCAGAATTGCTTTGCATTTTCTCTGTGTTTTCCCTCGGGAGTACTGAGCCTTTGAGCAGACAGTCTCCACTTAGCTGCAGCGGAGAGGACATGCATGGGTCTCAGGGGATGCTCAGAATAGACAGATCTTCTGATGCAGGTACCCAGTCTCTTTATGAGCAGCCTGCATCTAAAAACCATCAGAAAACATTAGAGTCAGCCAAAGTTCTTCAGGAAAAATGGTAGTCTTCAGAAAATATTATCTTGACCAAGTTAAAGCTAGCTGAGAGATTTTTATTGATTTTGATGATGTGTTTCTTAAACTAGGGTAAGATTTGGATCAAAATCAGACAACAAAATCCGGGATAACTCCCAACCCAATTGTTAGGTTGGGACACTGGAGACGGAAGCACAAGGCCCAGAAATTAAACAGACACACAGTGATTAAAGCCAGACCATTACACAGTGTCTATTAGAACCTCCTCTGCACATGTTTAGCGTTTCTTATCAAAGTGTTTGAGAGTACTTGCTTTTAGATCTATTTAGTTATTTTAATGTGTGCAGGAAAAACAAAACATTATCCTACTTATAAAAGGGATTAAATAGTTTCTGAACCATACTTAGAAATTGTGCAACAGAGCTTGAAAACAATGCAGATCACTGAAATACCAACCTGCATTCATATCCATGAGTCTGAAAGAAAGTAAAACTCCATCATTTTCAAAAAAAAAAAAAAGCCTAATGCTGACTGAGACATTGGTGACCTACATTCAGGCACTGAGCCCACTCCTCTGTCTGTATGGGTCTGCTTGATGCCACCACCAGTTGAATTCTACTGATTTACACCATCTTCCTGCAGCACTTCCTGAATCTGACTATAATCAAATAACAAAATGGTGTGATATACCTACCCAATAATTCAGAATCTCTATTAATTGATGAGACTGAAGAGACTGGTGATGGTACAATTAAGATGGCTGCCTCAAAATCCTCACGGCTTCTCAGTTACTGATTTTGCTTTCTACCTGTAAAATGCAGCTTGCAAGGTCACCAGCATATGGAGCTGGCCTTTACTTATATTAAGAATGACTGTTCTCTCTAGTTATAGAGTATATTTCATTTTGCACTTGAGGTCTATCTAAAACACCCAAATGTTTAACAAACAAACAAACCAGAGGAGTTCAGCTCCTATTACTCTAAGCAATGCTAATTCTAAGAATGAATCAGTTTTTAATTCTCTCCTGTTTAAAATAAAATTATTCTTCAAGAGAAGAAGGTTAATTTGGAAGGAGATAAAGGTCCTCTGCTTAAACACAAATGCCAGAAGTGTGATTGTAAACATGAAAACAGGACACTTATCAAATAATTTGACAAGCAATCTGACCAACAATCAGCATCTGACCAACACAAACCAGAGTGTTTCAAAATAAGAAGCAGACTTGCAAGCAGTAGCCTATGCTAGTGGAAGCAACTGGTCATTTGGGCTCAGTTGTGGAAGACGTTTAACGCTGATTTCAATCATGCTATCTGCAAAGCTGTCGTAGAGCACGAAAATCAAATGTGAGCAGGAGACCTGGCAGGTGGAATTCATGGTGCTACAAACTCACTGAGAAACGAGGCAACCTTTTGTGTAGCTTTCAGAACAGAAATAAGCTAATGCGTCCTTGTGGCTAGCGATAAGGAAGAATGTTAGTGTGTGGGGGCACAGTTCAGTCTCATCTATTCAAGTCACACAAGATGCATTCAGATTAGTCTGAAATGCAAGACAAAGAAAATTAGCAAGAAACAAGATACAAAGGCACAGTCAATTATATACAGGATATTATAGTATGAATGATTCTGCTTTATTTGTGATATCTGCATATAAATGCGAAATTGTGCTGTGTCTCTTTAGACTCTAATATCAGTTGAAATTATATTTCTGTCTTTCAATTTTGTCATCTCTGCTTTAGCAGTTATGAAAATAACACAGGGTGGGGTTGTAATTTTCAAAATGAATCATAATTTGACCTCTAGCAAGCTCTGCATATGAGCCACAGGTAACAACTTAGCACCAACTGATTCGGGTTCCTGTGGAAAGGCCATGGAAGAACAAACACTAGCTGGCCATTGTAACTCATAAATTATCTTCTCAGTCAAGATTATTTCTAGGTCTTTTCCTGAAAAAGGTCTGCATATTGTGTCCTGATAGTAAAAAAAATACACACATAGATAAGTAAGCTAGTAGTTGCCAAATAAATTAACTGAATAGTTGCAAATTTGCATGAGCGGCGATTAGTGCTGAAACTTAAAAACCATTTCTAAATAATAAAAAAAACCCCATAATCTACATAAAAATGAGAATCCCAAAGTATCTCTTATAAAGATTTGCATACTGAAAGCAAAAATTTAGTTTTGCTCAGGGCCCAAATGATAATGTACATACTGTACTCCACTGTTACCTTTGTGCCAGGTAACAGGGTTGCACCAGGGGAGATTTAGATTAGATGTCAGGAAAACCTTTTTCTCCCAAAGCGTGGTCAGGTACTGGAATGGCCTGCCCAGGGAGGTGGTGGAGTCACTGTCCCTGGCAGTGTTCAAGAGGTGTCTGGATGAGGTGCTATGAGACATAACTTAGTATCTTAGTGGGTAGTACTGGTGATAGGAGGATGGTTGGACTAGATGATCTTGTAGATCCTTTCCAACCTTGTGTTTCTATGATTCTATGATACCTAAACCTGGAGGTACCTAATTTTACCAACTAGGGCCTTCATCTGTTTAAAAAAGCAAAATCCCCTTCAAACTGCTTCTGGAAGTCCCTGAAAACACTCTAATACTGAGCAACTCAGGACTTCACTCTTATCGGAGTCTGGTCAAACTAGGGATAAAAGTCATTTCCTCTAAGTTTAGATGTCTTCAATGTAAAGATATGTATGTCTCTGCAAACCACTGGGAAGAGTGCTTTAAAATAGGACAGATTTTAAAATCTCTTCAGAACCAATAGAAAGAAATAGGCATTTCTGCTGCAGGATTCAACAGATCTGTTTTCAATGTCTATACCAGAAGATGAATCATGTCCCAGATGTGCCCAAGTGGCTGTCTGCGCTGTAGACATATAAAATAGATTAGATGAGTCTTGCCAAATTAGTTTTTTGCTGAAGTCCCCTAAGGATTTTGATCTGATAAATGACCTCTCAGTGTCTCAGTGTGTCTAATACACATCTAGAGAATCAAGGTCCCTTGAAAACATTTTCCGGTGGCTGCTTTTCACACATGCAGGGAATGGAGACCAGCCCAAACCCCACCTCAGCTCTGCATGGTTCAGCCACCTCACGGCTCTTACAAGAAAGTCCAAATCTTCATGGTATAAGTAGTGCTAACTGATTGGAAGACTCAATTTCCATTTTTAAGGAAAGTCTCAGTGCAAAAAAGAAATTTAACTTAATTTGGTCTGTAAATTGTGGTTGGAGTAACTTTCATTTGGTAGTACCTTACATGCTTTCTATAACATGTTTTTTTCTATAACATCCTTTGTTTTTGCTGCCAAGAATGTTTCATTATTTCATACAAAAAGAATCATAGCATAAAACGCATAAAAATGTCATGGGAGTAGTTACTGGAGCCCAAGCTCTGAGTATGGGCCAGTTTTTGCTCTGTTTCCAGTTTCAGGAAACTTGTGTTCCCTCGCTGAGCAACAGTACCCCTTTCAACAGAAGGAGTGTAAAGCCAGAACCCAGCTCTAAGTGCAGACAGTGATGATAATGCAAAGCTACCTGGAGACAGCAATTGCGTTACCCGCAGACATGCGGATCGTGCATACGTCTTTTAATGCTTATGCCTTGACCTGGTCTTGATCTTAGCTGATTCTTGGTTTTTTGTGTTCAAACATATATAACATACATGTAACACAGGAACACTCATTAAATCTCTGCAATGTCAAGTGTAATTTTCTCTGCAGTGGCTGCAGAGCTCCATACACAAATTATGACACATGAGTCTCACCAAAGGCACCTTTATTTCTCGGCAACAACACTGCAACAGATTTACCTTTCCACCCCAGCTTGTATATTGATACTCCATTTTCTCTGCGTAATTTCAACGAGCACATCTACATTATCTTTCAAGTGCATGTTCAAACCCAAAGCTGTCTTATGTCTTTGAGACTTAGGTAATTGTTGAGCCTACCAGGAAGCAAGGTCCTCTTGAGAGCCAACCTGTATGTGTCTGGACTCTGATGCAGTGCAGAGTCTCTGTCTGCCACGCCATGTCCCATCTGCCCTTGTGCTCTCTCCACAAGGCAGACATCCAGCAGAGGTGGGATCTATCCTATACGTGCCCTGAAGCCGCATGATGTAAGAACAGGTAAGATTTTTCAAAAGCCTGTCTCAAGCTGCTGCTCCAGTTACATTGTATTCCTGGTGACCAGAAAGCAGCTTGGTTTCAGTCTGCTCCCTTGCCAGGCCATGTGAAGTGTAGTCCTTAGATTTAAAAAGGGAAAAAATGAAGTTTCCTCCTATTCTAGCTCATACCACAGCCCCAAGTAAGAATGGAGTTGATCCCACATTCCCACAATGAACACCATAATTCTTCAAAGCTGTGGAGTTCGGCTCCTTGCTCAGGGAGTTCATCCCCCTTCACACAGGGCTAACAAAATCAGATACAGTCATGGCAATAAAATCAGATACTTTGGTCTTCATGCTATTTACCCTTACCCCAGTACCTGACACTTAAGACCTTTCTTTTCTTCTCATTTAGGCAGTCTGGTTATACATATCTTCTCTAAATGAAATTCTCACCCACGCCCTTACTAATGTCACCTGCAGCATTTTCCTCTTCTAAAATGGGCCTCACTTTTTTTTTTTTTTTTCCCTACAAAATCTAATGTTTTCAGATTTCACAGAAGTCTTCCAAGGGAAAAGTTCTCAGTTGTATCAATTCCAGAAAGCCTGATGTAAAAAAAGCCCAATTCCAGTAACAGGGGCACTAGAGAAGTGAGTTACAGCTGGTCCTAAGTCTGCCCCAGCGGGGCATCACTTGGCAGCTTTTTACATTAACGTGTAAATAAAACCAATAAATTGTTTCTTGCCTGACCTTTCCCTCTCTTTACCATCTAAACCCCTCTTTTCTTCTGCCATAAGAAATTCAGTAATGCCGAAATATTAAAATAAAATCATCCATTTGTGTGAATAATTGTAAAGATTGTAATCCTCAATTATTCAAAGTTATTAATTCAATTTAATATTTAAATTCAAACCATTTGGATGAGGATAGCACAGCCACAGTATTTTCCATTTCATTGTTTCACTTCCTAAAGCAATTGAATATACACAAGTCTTAGAAAAGCAGTAAATGTGATTACGTGATTAAAAATGTAAGGGTCTGGTTTTTGCTAAGACTTCTGTTAGAAAGAAGTGGGTTTCATGAATATTAAAATATGCACTAGTTAAAATAACAGAAGTAACAACAGAATCAACACCAATAATAACAATGGCAATCAAATTATTTCCTCTGGCAGATGCTTTTTAGAAATTACAGATTATTTTTTTTTAAATCCACCCCAAAATACTGTTCTTTAGAAAATACTTAATTATGAAATTCTAGAGAAAATATTGTTTTGGGGGAGGTGGTGCTTTTTATATGAGAAAGAACAATTTTGTATTAATGATATTTTATTTTATTAATAATAAAATTAATATATTTTATTTATATGATGGTATCTATATTTTTAAAAACTTTTGAGATTGCTAGATGAGTTCTGTCATTTCTTCCCCCTCATCCATTGTCTGTCTTTTTTTTTTCCTGTCATTCTTTCGTTCTTTCTTTCTGTGTCTTTCTTTTTTCTTTCTCATTGTCTTTCTCTATATCTTACTTCATTATGATATCTTTATTCTGTTTTCATCTTAAATAAAAGTGAAAGAAAATCACAAATATTTCTTTACCAGTTTTAAAAAAGGGACTATTTTAGAGAAAAACAATTTTTCATTGCAAAATATCTAAGACATTATGACCATGTATTTCAGTCATGTCACCACCCGTAACACTTATTGTAACCGTAACTTCTAATTCAATTCATTGACTAGAGCTTTCCAGTGCTACCTCACAAACAGTATTTAAGTTTCAAACTCTGAGAAAACATGCATTATTTAAATGTATAATATATTTATTCTCTTCACTGCAGTGTAAAGTTCATATGACTTATTGCTGAGCATGTTTCTTTAAAGATATGTTTGGTATTGTTACAGTAACCTCATTTTTTATTGAATAGCAGAGTGAATAACTATGTAAAACCTGCATGATTTGTTGGCATTAAAACTAAGGCTGCCTCCAGGCACTGTTAACTTATGCATCATCCTCTACTTAATTTCTCTGTTTTGTTTTAATTTGTAAACTGTCTCTGAGCTGGAATGCACATTTTTCATGTAGGTTTGCTTCACTGGTATTAAGAACCAATCTTACTTGCCTGAGTATATGGCTTACTTTATAATTGGTGCAGAGGAACAGAGTTTATTAAATTGCAGTAATAAACTTTGCATAAGTGCACAAGAATTCCACCGAAATGAAGTTTTTAATTTTGTGTATCTCAAGCCTAAAATGACAGTTGTGTTGACTTGTCAGATATAAAATCGATTGGTTTGCTGGTCAACTTAATTAATTTTGTCCTTTTATTTCTTTTCAAGACTTTACTATCTTAAAGGCTTAATACAGAACCAGGCCATCGTTTAAGTCCATGGACTCTCCTTAGAATTAAACTAGCCGATTTCATTGGTAGTTTTTCAGCTCAAGCAGCCTGTCAGATGTCTTCTCTTTTTTTTTTTTTCAGCCAGATTATAGGTGTTGTCCAAGATTTTAAATTTTCCTTCCAGTTCCAATTTGTGGATGAGAAGAAACAAGCCACAGAGTGAGTCATAGCATAGGGATCCTAAAAGCTAGTCTGGATCTGTCGCAAATAAAGGGCATAGTCAAATCCATCTTGTCTATGAAGACCCAAATTTTCTTGCCAAGGGAGGCAGTTGATCTGAGACAAGCTTGAGTGCAGCTAGTCCACAAAAACAATGTGGATCACTGGGAGGTTTGGACATCAGTGAAAATTTCACACTGAGGTCACATGGTCATTATCCTTAAATGACTTCTACGGCTGCTAGAAACTGTATTACTGGCACAGGCTATTACTTCAAGCATAGTCTTAGCAAGCTGAATTATCTTTCCCTCTCTTTTATGCCCACTAAATAGTGATTGATGGCAACACAGCTGCTAAAACCTTAAAAATGGTCTGGTCTAGAAAAGGATGGCTTTCACGTGAAAAATACCCAAACAAAACCAACAACAAAAAACAAACAAACAAACAAAAAACAAACCCCCAAAAATCCCTCCAAACCCAACAAAACTACCAGATTCCAAATGTGTCATTAATCATAGAATCATTAGAGTTGGAAGGGACCTTAAAGATCATATATTCCAATCCCCCTGCGATGGCCAAGGACAGCTTCCACCAGGCCAGGTTATGCAAATTCCCATCCAACCTGCCTTGAACACTACCAGGGATGAGACACCCACAGCTTCCTTGGGCAACCTGTTCCAGTATTTTACCACCCTCACAGTAGTTTCTTCCTAGTTTCTAACCTAAATCTCCCCTCTTTCAGTTTAAAACTGTTACCACTCACCCTGTCACGATGCTTCCTCATACAGAATTCCTCATCATGTTTCCTGCAGGCCCCCTTTAAGTATTGGAAAATTGCAATAAGGTCTCCCTGGAGCCTTCTCTTCACCAGGCTGAACAAGCCTGTCTTCATAGGAGAGGTGTTCTTGTGGCCTTCCTCTGGACTTGCTCCAACTCCTTCTTATGTTTGGGGCCCCAGAGCTGGATACAGCACTCTAGATGAAGTCTCATGAGAGCAGAGTAGAGGGGGAGAATCACCTCCCTTGACCTGCTGGCCACGCTTCTTTTGATACAGTCCAGGAATAGTTGGCTTTCTGGGCTGTGAGCCCACATTGCTGGCTCATTTCCAGCTTCTCACCCACCAACACCCCCAAGTGCTTCTCCTCAGGGCTGCTCTCATTCCATTCTCCACCCAGCCTGTATGTGTGCTTGGGATTGCCCCAACCCATGTGCAGGACCTTGCACTTGGCCTTGTTGAACTTCATGAGGTTCACACAGGCCCAATGCTCAAGGCTGTCCAGGCTCCTGTGGATGGCATCCCTTCCCTCCATTATGTCAACTGCACCACAGCGAGAAAAGTTACATGCATCATTTGTTACCTGATAAGTGAGGTACCTTATCTTCTCCAATAAAAGAGAAACACACATATTTCTGGTAAAAGTTAGCAATGTCTTTCCCAATGCCTGTGTTACTGACTGAGCATTGAATGCCAGAGTTGTAAAGTATCTTCTTCTGTCAGAAATTTTTTGAGATGCTTGACATCAACAACTAATCATCGTATTTGTTTATAAGTAGGGACAGAAGGCCATTGGGGTTGGAGTGAAAGAACAAGGGTTTTGTTATTAGAAATGAAATAACTCCTCATTGGACTTAAAAAGTGATATTGAAGTCTCTTCCTAAATGAAGTTACTTCTCATTTGCAGATATAAAATGGTTGGTTTGCTGGTCAGCACACTTTAAACCTATGCAGAACTCTCTAATTCCATGAACACCACTGAAAATTTAGCTGCCCTTTTTTTTTTTTTTTTTTTTTTTAAGAAGTTTTGTCAGAACTATATTATTTTAGCAAAAGTAATGTGCTGGGTGAGGCTATAATTTTGGACTGAAGATCAGAACATTAGAATTCAGGTTTACATCAACTAGAAAATTTTCATTCTTCATTGATGGTGTAGTAGGATGTCCAGCTAGTTTAAGAAGGATAATTTTAAAATTGAGGGAAATTATATATGAAGTTGACTGAGAGAAATTTTGAAAATAATAGGAGTATTTGCAATTTTTTACTATAGTTAATAAAAACCCTCAGAAGTTCATAATAAAAAAGGTGATTTCCCCACATCTAACTAAATAACCAACCAATTAGAAAAAAAAAATATTTGACAGGCAAGAAAGAGTTATCAGTGTAAACGAGCCTGTCTGAAGAGTAAATTTTGAGAAAAAAAAAGAGCTGAATTTATTATTATGAATTTGTAGGGCATGAAGGAAGTACAAAGGTGCCTTTAAACAAAATCCAGTGTCGCATGCCAACTACTACATGGAGATAAACAAAATATTAATGATGGGGTTGTTGGAAAGAAAAAAAAGAATAAAATAGTTGTATCATGTACATAAGATGAAGCATTTTGCACTCCATGAATAACTTCAGAAGGTGTTAAACAGCTTCCAGAATATAATATTTTTTTAATTAGAAAGCCCAGATGTCTTGCACCCAGGAGTCTTAGAAGAACTAGATGAGATGTTTTGCTTTGTACTATTCCTGTTTTCTAAATAACATTTACTGTATCAGAAAAATCTGGAAGATTTTTTTGCTAATGTTCATGAGGTAAATGTAAATGTGGAGTACTTAATGATATAAATTGTTATATGACAGTAAATCTGATATTAATCTTAAATTAATAAAGAGTTAAATAATAATTATTATCAGCAGTGTGGTAGTTTTCTAAAGAAAACATATCCTAGCAAATATTTCATTTTCTGATAAGGATGCAAGTTCATTTGCTACAAGTCCATAACTATAATAGATTTTGTATATACTGCCTAAGATTCTGATTAATTACTGCTACATAACATCAATAAAGCATGTGTTAGCATTGATTTAAACATGGAGGACTGACATATCTCAGGAAATCATTCTTAATGAGGAATTGTTGTTGGAAATAATATTTCTAGTGAGATACTACAGCAATCGGCAGTTATTTCATAATTTTTTCTTGATATGGCAGTAAATATATAAATCACTGCTGAGGGAAGTGAGCAATTTTTGCAAGGATCTCATGAGCTTTAAATCAGGCCCGTGTACTTGCAGCTCTGAACAGCCTCATTCTCTATTTCTACGCACATAGCACTTCTCGTCTGCTCTTCTGGATGGATTTTTCATTACCATTAAAGGTGGAGTTTTGTCAGCCATCTTGGCCATTTGAAAGCCTAATCATTATTTGTTCTATATGCTAACTGAATCCTAGCATTTGAATATTTTATTAGATCTTCACAAAGTTGTACACCAACATTACACTGTACACTCCATAAACAGAATTAAGAATTTTTTATCTTTACGAACCTTTAGCAGAGCCCAAAGACTTCTGAGTATACAACTTTATATTTCATTAAAAGTCTGTATTTAAATGCATTGACTTTGGATTTTAGTAACTTGTAAGTAATATACTTTTAGGTTTTGACACTACACCATTAAGATCTAAATTTAGTATCCACTTGTTTAACAACACTTGTTTTTTAACTCCAGTTCAGTTTCTAAATACATATTAGCGTGCCTTTTACACTTAGACAGTTAAGATCATATTTTTCATCATAGTTTTAAACAAAAAATAATTGCTTACTTCATGTGGTACTTCTTTCTAAATCCACATTCCACTTTTGAACCACAAGCAAAGATCATTGACTAACATTATGGCATTATAATCTTTAAATAAGGATCATCTTATCATTGGAAAATATGAACTTCAGGTTATGTTTTCTTGTTGATGTATCATGCGTGTAATTTCCATTAAGAGAGGTTATGCGAGCACATCCACAGGAGAATTGATCTGTTTTTGTTATTCAAGTCTATCTTCAGTCACTCCCCTGTATTTATTCCTACAGTGTTTCCCATCTTATCTTGGTCTACAAGTTAACTCTTTCCAGGCATAACTCATGTAGATAATTTCTACTGCAGCAGGCATGCATAACAGTTAATTGACTCTTAGTTTGCTTGGGATCTCAGGAGTGAATTAATTAAGCACTCACTAAAGCTTCAAGGAATGGCTGGTGTATATTTCTGTTACTTGGACAATTAATACAAAGGAGTGGTTTCTACTATGCTCTGCAGTAACAGTTCAATATTTGGTTTGTCTTCTATTTGGGAAGTTCCCTTCTCCCTTTAATTTCTACCCTGCTGAGCCAGGAAAGACTTGCTAGAAACTCAGTATAAGCATGACCCTAATCTCTTTATAACTTGCAAGGTTCTGCCTCCTATGGGACATTTGCAAACTTCAGTAGAATTAGGACAACTTTTTCATTTTCAGAGCAAAGATGAGAAACTGAATCCCTCATCATTCATATGCGGGACTGGACTTACCTATTAAAATTCCAAATTTGAACTGTTTTGTCCATACTCTGTAAAATACAATACCATTCAATCAGGGATGAATTTATGGAGGGAGGGAGCAGAGGAACCTGCCTTTAATCACTTCCATTGTTTAGTGTGAAAAGTGCTCCAGTTCACATGAGGGAGAAACACCACACAACCATCCCCACCCCTACATCACTCAGTGCCTCAGAATGCAACATGGATGAAAAAGTAATCTTTATTTAAGGCACAGTCATAATTCTGAGACATTTACTTAAAACCTGAAAGTGCCTAATCAGTTCTGACTTTCTCATTTACCATAATATTAAACCTCATGAAAGAGTACCACATAAGGCATATTGCCAATAGATTTGCACAACTTCCAGCTAACAAACAGCAGACAAAATGTGTGTTCTTTGCATTGCTCTCGTTTTCCTCTAAATTTTCTTATTTCAGCAACCTAAATCTTGTAGGTATAATCTTTAGGGAAATTTGTGGCAACATAATCAATATTATAATTAATAGAAGAAGACTTCACAAAAAAGTAATA
Source organism: Nycticryphes semicollaris (assembly GCA_013400055.1). Classification (NCBI taxonomy): domain Eukaryota; kingdom Metazoa; phylum Chordata; class Aves; order Charadriiformes; family Rostratulidae; genus Nycticryphes; species Nycticryphes semicollaris. The sequence goes on along the minus strand of VXBJ01001539.1, from coordinate 431,938 downwards.
AATTCCTACTGGTGATAAGAACTTTAAAACCAATATAAATTGCTGATTTGTTATAATTTTGGAATGACGAATTGTTTGACAGTAAGTCTATGCAGTTAGCCATTACTCTTAATTAAAGTTTCCAAAAGACTGGATGTTCTGACCACTGGACAGGCTCAGGAAACAAGGAACGCATTGCTTGGCCTGTAAGGGCAAGCTGATTTCCACGCCTTTGTAAAAAAGCCCTGTTAAACTAATTTCAAGGCAAGACTGTAAACCCGAAGCATTAGGTAGAAAGAAAGCTCTGTAAAGAGCTGCTGTAAAAGCTTGAAAATTAAATTTACTTATTCAATTGGAAAAGACGTATAAAAACCTAACAAGACTGATACTCAGTTTCTCCAGTCAAACACATTGTTTTCCATTAATGGTTCTGCTGGTAACTATTTAGGGTCTCATCTTCTTTCTGTGAAGTCAGTAGCTACATTTCTGTCCAGAGAGCAGTACTAGATCACAAGAAATTGCAGCTTGTGTCCTCAGAGCAATTTCATGATAGAAAAAATAAGAACAGCAAAAGGCAGCTGGTCCAACAACTACCTAGCCAGCCATCCAACCTGCAGGCCAGGTTTTAAAACTCTTCAAAAACTACAAAAAATAATGAAATAGACAGTTTTACATGCCTTCCTCCAGTAGACAATATATGCCATGGGGTCTTTTAGATTATTTTATCAACTTCAATCAAATGTGCACAGAAATTGTGTGTGTATGTACAAATACAGATTTGAACCTGGATCTTTCATGTGGATGGGGAGTGAATTTTTTATGTTTCTTTTATTAGAAAGAAGCTCAATAACACTTTATTTTCATCTGGGTATGGAGCAGGAAAACCGAAACCCGAAATGCGTTGTAATAGAGGCAAGCATTTCTTGATGAGTTCTCAATACGCCACTTTCATCTCTTTGGATGCCTTTGTCTGTTTATACTTTGCTCTATACAGGAACATCTCTCTGAATTTTACTAGCCCCTAAGTCAGCAGTGTCTTGGAGGGCAGACTAGGTGAACTAATAGACTTTTTTGCTCATAAATGGCAGAAAAATGTTTGAAACTTCCTCTTTTTCTGCTACGTTAAACTATATCATGTCTTAAAATAATGCAACACAACACGAAGGATTATACTCTGAATGAATATTCAGCCTCTATTGAACTTGTGTACTATCTCCCTCCCTTTCAGCTCCAGTCTCCCTGCCCAGACACACACCAAGTTTTGTCTGTCCTCTGCCAGAGCCTCTGACATGGGAATCTTTTTATCTCTGCTATCTCTGTTACCTTTTTGCCTCTCCCACTCACTTACACGCTCCAAGTTTCTCTTAAGCTACAGTGACCCGTCAGTTTTAATTCAAGCTAGCCTTCGTTTATGTTCTTCTTTTATTTTTGTCTTTTAATATCTTTGTGTGGTTCAGTTCCTGCCATGACACCCCTTATTTTTTGGCAGCTGCTGCTTCCTCCTGGCTGTCACAGCCCCTTCACACTCTGCCTGCCTCAGCTGCTCTGGCTTCCTCTATGTCACGCCTCCCCTCAGATTCCCCCAAGCTGCTCTCTGCCATTTCCACTCCACTGAAACAGCCCTTACCAAGGTCGGCTGTGACCTCTTCTCTCTCTAGACCTCCTTTCTACTCTCATCCATCTCAGTCTATTGGCTACATTCAGCAAAACCTATCATTTTCCCTGCCTTAATCCTGCATGGCACTTTAGTCTCCTAGCTCCTCTCTAAACGCCCTTCAACTGTATTTTACAATTGCCTTCTTCTCCCCTCTCTTGCACTTAACACTGAAGCCCCTTGAGGCTCCACTTATATTCATTTTATTTCTCTTCCCCGTCTGTATATTATACCCAATCTTTAATGATGTTATTCAAAAAATCAGTCTCTCTGTTCTCATCTTTATTATACTTGAGTTCATGTCAATATACATATGCATATACGTGTTTATGTCACATCTATAACAGCATTGTTTCACTTCCATGTTGAGAAGTGAGATCTCCCTCTCTTTCCCTGCATTCATTCTTCACTCTCTTTTACACTCCCCATTCTTGGATGGGTCTTCAAAAATTCGGAATAGATCTCTAGCCCTCGTTATCCCCCTCTAGTTTTTCAGCAGGGCTCATGGATTTCTGATGTTCTGATGTTTCTGATTTCTGATGATTCTCCTTTCTGATGTTCCCTACCAAAAACCTCTTGGTATCTCAGTGTAGTAACCTCTTACTGTAATTACCACAATGTTCTTTCACCTTGCACCTTCATCTAGGATGCTGCTGTAAAGTCTCTGTGGTTGCCCATTTCTATTTTGTCCATTCCCTTTGCTTTCTCCTACTTTTCATTTCATATTCTCTTTAGGCCTGTTGAGTACCATGCTACTGCTCTGGCTGATTCCAGTTCACCGTCTGTTAAGATATATGTAAAGTAGCAAAACTGATTGTATATTTTATTCTCCATATGCACTTTTTTTGTGAATCTTAACCTCTATGAAATGCTTAGTATGTCTGCACATCCATATCTCCCTAATGGGCTTCTGGTGTACATCAGTGCTCTCAAGAAAGACTCTGGGAGACATCAGAACTGATGTAAGCCTTTACTACTTATTTCTCTTTGCCAGCAGTGAGCTCTGTGCAATACTGACCAAATTAATACATGCCTAGTAGTTATACACATTTGATTTCCCTGGGACTGCACCTTTTTTTCCTCTGCCTTGTATGAAACTAAGCATATTTCCAGACCCTGGCAAATAAAAATAAGACAATAAGATGCAAAATGGAGCACATTCACAATCCCTAGTTATTCTCAAAGTATTCAGTGGCAAATAAAAGGTCTATTGCATTTATCTCCTGTTCAGGAGAATAAAAAGCAGCATGATTATTTCCTCAATTAACTGAAGAAACGGAAGGATGTATTTCACTTTGTGCTGGGTAAAAGAGCAGCAATCAGAGGCACTGCTTCTCGGGGTGGGGGGAGGTATGTTGTGGCGAACAGTGAGATAGTACTTCAGCTGTGCTGAAGTGCAGAACATCAAGGGAAAGAAAACACTGCAAAACCAGTGACAGTGGATAAAGCTGAGTATGCAAATTAGTAAAATTCCCTTTCCTTGTCATATGCAGAGGTATGCGACTCCTTCCTATTATTTTTTTTTTTCAGATTCTTTGGGTTTATTATCAAACACAGCACGGTGGTAGCCATGGGAACACTGTTAAAGTACCTAGTTTGCCAGGCAGGGGTAGGACTTTGCAATCCTGAGCATGCTGTTCAAAATATTTTATAGATTTTTTGTCCACATTTCAGTGTTGCCAACATACATACTGTAGTGTAACTGACAGGGTTTATTTTGCAAAACCTTAAAGTTTTTCACTAAACTTTTTGCATAATCATGTTAATATAGGTTTTGAAGAAAAGCTATAATACAACCAGAATGCAACATACTTTGTCCTTTTTATTCCCCTGACAATTTGTTCCATTTCATTGTTTCCTTTACATTCTCTTTCTCCATTCATTTATTTTACAAGTGCAATATGCCTTACACCAGTAAAGCGAATATAAGGCCAATGGTGAGACCGAGATAACATGTTTTTATTTTCACAGCTGAAATCTGCAGTCCAGAACAAAACATGATTCACTTTTTCCTCCAAGATTAGCATGTGTCATTGCATGAACTAGCAAGCTCGGCTTGCCCAGGTAATCCCTGCACATTTAGATTACTTCATGCCAAGGATGCTGAGAAGGGGGAAGGTGTGTGTGGGAAAGCAGGGAGAGGAGGAAATACATGCAGATGAAACAGATCCCACCCTCGCTCAATCCCGGCTCAAAGCGGTTGTGCAGCAGGTGTTATCCAAAATGCCAGTGTTGTGGGATGTGAGAAGATGGGATCTCCTCTCATTCATCACATTCTGGTTGCATGCATATTGCCTGGAGATAGGCAATTCCCTCCCTAGTTTTGGTCCTGATGTAAGAATGTATTAGCTTTCTGGGCAATTTGGCTTCAGCTCTTTCACAGGTGTGCTTATGCCAGGAATTCACTGAGGGCAAAAGCTTTTGCTAAAAGAAATAGCAGGTCCACCTTCATTCTTACCATCAGCTATTGAAATAGGGACACAAACAAAGTGGTCCCTATCTCATTTTGAAGTAAAGAAAATCATCTCTCAGTGCTTGGTTTTATTTCTGATTTCCTGACTCATGCAAAACTAATGATTTTCATTTTAGCCTGTGGTAAATTAGGCCACTATTTCCAGAATGCATAATAGCAATTAGAAATTGCTTTGTACTTTATAGGATTATTGTGCCAGATGTTGTTGCCTGACAGTGTTACAAAAATCAGGTGTTTAACCGTCAGCATTGCTGCAACCTTGGAAACGTCCTTTGATGCTTTTTCTAGCTTTGAGAGATGAAACCATAACAACACTGGAAAGAAAATGTCTGTGTGCCAATCCACAGCAGTACCAACAAGAAGTGGTAATAGTGAATTTAGGAAAACTCTGTGAGCTATTTTGTCTTCAGGAAAGGGTCTTTTTCCTTTAAGTAGCAGAAACTTCCCTGAAACTCTTTCTGACTCCATCTCTTTTCCTGTGACAGTCCCAGCTCTTAAAAAAACCACACAGATACTGTTTTATAGCTCAGGAAAGAATGTGGCAGACCAAGTTTTCATTACCTGATCTTACAGTGCTCCGGTAAAGCCACCATCCAGAGCTGCCAAGGACGACTCTGGGCCTGGGTGTTTTGTGGCACTGGAGGGAACAGAAAGAATGAGAAACCAAAGTGTCCAGTCTGATGTCAGTAGGATGTAGGCAAATAAAAGAGAAAAAAATTAAAGTTCTGTGGAGGAAATAATTTTGATGAAAACAATTAGAAGGCAAGTTATACTTGTATCAAGCAGAGGGGAATATTTGAACAGAAGCGGTTTCAGGCTGTGCAACATTCAGAGCAAAGGACTTCAGCAGAAAGGGTTGGAAACATCCATTTGCTATTGAAGAGCGCATTACACAAGTGCAACTTTGAATACTCCAAAGGAAAATAGATGGTCACTAAAAATCACTGCTCCTATAAACAAAATAGCATTAGCCTATCAAGGAGATTTGGTTATTATGATCTAACACACAGAGGTGGAGCTGGACTTCCAATTGGACATCACAGAATTCTGGGGTGTCCAATTGGAAGTCCAGCTCCACCGCTCAGAGCCAGGGCAACTAGGAGGTTGCTCAGGACTGTATCCATTTGGAGTCTGAGTATCTCCAGGAACGGAGACTTCACAACCTCTCTGGGCAATCCGCTTCCAAGTAATGACTATCCTCACAATAAAAAAAAAATTAAAAAAAATAATTTCTGTGTGATTGAATGAATTTCCTGTACTTCAGGTTGTGACTGTCATCTTTTGTCTTTTCTCTGGGCATCAACAGAGAAGGGTCTGGGAGAGTTCTTTACTTCCCACATCAGATATTTATATACATTTATTTACCCTCGAACCTTCTCTTCTTCAGGATGAATAGTCCCAGCTCTCTCAGCCTCTCCTCATCTGACAGATGCTCTAGTCATTCTCATGCCTCTTTCCTGGACTCAATCCAGTATGTCCATGTCTCTCCTGTACTGTGAGCCTAGCACAGGACCCAGCACTCCAGACATGTCTTACCAATGCAGAGTTGAAGGACAGCATCACGTCCCTCAACCTGCTGTCAGTGTCATGTTATAGTTAATACGGTAATGTCATTGCTGTAGTTCTGTTTTAGGTAGATGGTAATTTAAAAGCTAAGAAATTCTTTCTTCTCCTTTGCAATGACACTCACATTTCAGAGCACTCAGGTAGTAAAAGCTTGTTTTTCTGAAGTTTTTAATGGATATTCTTTTGACATTGTAGGGCGTTTCTTCTAGAGAGGTGATCATCACATAGAAGTATTTAAGATTGTATTGCTTAATTAATAAGAATAAACACAGGTAAGGATTATTGACACCAATAGTCAAGCACTGATTGTAATGAGATGAGGAACATTTCAAATCTATTGGCCAATGCCCTGTGATGCCTTGATCAAACATCCATTTTCTGAATGTCTGATGAGCAAGAGCACTTCCTACAATGAAGAAAACTAAAAATACAGCCTGTGATCTTCACGTTAGGGAGGATTAAGGGTGAGCTGCCCTGCAAAAGACAGGTATCCAAGAGCCTTAGCAACAGCAAGGCAAGCAGAACAGTTCTCTCCCCAGCACGGGGTGCAGTCCCACCTTGGCCGAAGATGGAGAGCAAAGTGGGGCTGGAATAGTCCAGGGAAAGCCAGACACACAGGTCACAACACTACAGGTCTGAGGTCCAGCCAGACAGGGAAGAGAGGCCAGGAACATGGCTGGGCGCAGCACACCTGCAAAGAGCTCAGGCAAGGACCATAGGTGGTATAAATGCAGCTTGTGACTCGTGAGAAGAAGCTGCACATATCTTGGAAAAGAGTGATGCTTCTCCCGGTTCCTTCTCACAACAGAGCTGCCTTCCAGTCTGCTCCAAACGGGATATCTGCACCAGGTCATAGCAGATCCTGAACACAGGCAACCTAAGCCCTTGGGATGAGGAGCGGGCAGAATCTGCAGAAGAGGAGTATGCAGAAAGACAATACAATTACAGGACAATTACAACCTTCTGCTGCACTCAGGGCTTTGATAGTTTATCCATATTATTTACTAAGCCAGCAAATATTTGATGACATTCTGGTCTATTCTCAAATACAGTACTTTGGGTTAAATTTCACCCCTGTGTCTGTAGTTTATGATGGAAGAAAAACAGCGGTATGAATTTACCATTTAAAGGTACTCAGTGGAGTTACCTTCTGTGAGCTGATCCTTACTCATGCAAAACTCCTGTTAACACCAGTGGAAGTTTTCTTTGGGAACCTACAGCAGCTGTAGGTGCTACATGCCGAAGCTTTTCATTCATGTTAGTGAATCCTTCTATTTAGTAAAACACTTACATCCTCTGTATTGATTCAAGTTATCCATCTACCTGCTGCATTGTTTTGTCTTTAATGGGAGTCTGATTTAGAGTTTATTTCTTCTCTGTAACAAATGCGTACAGTGTATTACAGATTTAGCTATGATATTTATCCCTTACAGCTGAACTGGCATTCTGTTCTCATGCAACTAGATCCTTCCATTCTGTTACAGAAGATACTGAAGTTCAAGAGAGTTTTGAAGCTCACTTTTCCACCATTTTCAAAGACTGTCTTATTTTGAGACTCAAAAAATGTATTAATCCTTTTAATTACAATTGCACATTAGTGATACATAGAAATAAAAAAGGTTTAGGTTTTTCAACTATTTTAAGTTTAGCATGTACTGGAAATATGTTTTTCTCTTTTGATTTACTCTTAAAGCAGGATAACGGTCTGGAGTAGCTGTGGGATCCTTTTGTACAAACTTGTGTCTTTAAGGCCTGGTGGACACTTTAGAAAAGATGGATTTTTATTAGAGGTAAACATTTAGCTTGCATATAGATTTTGTATTTGAATTGGAGATACTCTGTTGATTATGGCTACCACAAGACACTATTCCTTATGACAGACTGGTCATTTGCCTTTATGGTATCTGTATCCCAGAAAGCATCATTACATGACACTAAAGAAACAATTAACATATTTACATAATCAAAAAGGAAGATAATATGTTGAGAAGATGTCTGGGAAAGCCCAGCAGCTGCAATACTTAAAAGCAGTGACAAATTATTTGGAATGTTATTTTGAGGAAGTAGCTCCCTTTGACCAGTAAAGAGTTAAGATTGCAGCAAAGAGACAATAAGCTGACAAAGAGCATAAAGAAGTCTTTCTAATGTACCACTATTTAGTTTTTCTGACTCTTGCTCTTTCAGGTTAAAAGTAAATTTTACTCAATATTCATTTACAAAATACTGTTTTAAAATTTGCAGAAAATTGTCATTATAGCAAGAATTATATTTGCTGACAAAAAGATAAGTACTGTAGATAATATCTAAATTTCTTTTTTTACAGGAATTAATTTTGATGAACAATCCTAAACATACCAAAAATAATGACAGAAAATAAGATGAAACATTTATTTCTGGTTTTCATCTCTTTTGCTACCATTTTAGATGAAATTTGATCCTATTAAAATCATATAGTCCATAAATCAATAAAGTTCAGTGGGAGACAAATATTTTTAAAGGTATAGGGATTTTTTTGGCCATAAGTCACGGAATTGTCAGAGTTGGAAGGGGCCTCTAGAGATCATCTAGTCCAACTCCCCTGTTAAAGCAGGATTGCCTACAGCACATTATTCAAAACTGCATCCAGGCAGATCTTGAAGGTCTCCAGGGAAGGGGACTCCATAAGCTCCCTGGGCAGCCTGTTCCAGTGCTCTGTTACCTCACCATAAAGAAGTTTTTTTCTCATATTTGAATGGAACTTCCTATGTTCCACCTTGTGCCCATTCATACTAGCGAATGTAAGAAAACCTTCTATACTCATTTGAAAATCGAATATATGCTTCAACAGGACTGAACCTCAATATTTGTTTTTTCATCTGTTTCATTTACATTGTCTCAGAAGGTCAAAATACTGAGGGTACAGTTCATTTCAAGATCAAGATATCTGAACAAGGGTGTCTGAATACAGATTTATTCATGGGAGATGGTTCCCTAAGCTACCACTGCATTCAACCTAGGACTCCGAACATAGGTGCCACCTAAAGATAGCTGTGACATCTGAGACACTCTCATGTGTCCCTGACACCATACAGGGGTGAGAGATCTGTGCTTTTGTTAGAGGCCAGATGGGCATATCCTAGCAGCAAACAGATGACACCAGGCAGCTGAGCGTGGGTGACTGAACTGAGCTCTCTGTCGCCACAGCCTGTAGTGGGAGTTTAGACACCTAACTCACATATGGGCACCTCCATCTAGATATTTTAATCCAGAGCCAAATCCCATCTGAGAAAAACAGAGAAAAGCTGCATGCATAATTTTGCACAACTGAAGCATGTGTAATATTCGCTGCCTGTTAAATGCTGTGTGTCATGACACATACAGGCATCACCTTTGTGCATGCTCCAGAAGCTAAACAGTGCAATTTCAGATGAAACTAATTCTGTACCATATGATGGAGGATTGTTTTCAGGATGGTATAACTGCATTTTCACAGTGTCAGATAAAACTGAAAATCTGTGACTGCTGCAAAGCAGCCTAATTTATGCCTGATGCGCTCAATGACGCATGCTTGTGCAAATTCCATCATAATCATGCAAAGTAGTTTTTCAAATCTGTTTGCATGTGTAAAATAGTTCACATCTGCCTATGATCACATTTCCCAGCATTAGTGGTCTCAGCAATTATATGCAGTTCAACTCAACAAGCACCTCTTCTGCCCAAGGCCTAGCAGCCTCTATTTTTTACCAACATTGAACATATGCAGAACACTGGATTAAACTTTACTAGACTATGAGAATGCTTATATAAGAAATTCTTGAAAATATTCACAGGAACGAAAATGTGTGTGGTGTATGTGCATAATCCATCTTCATATCAAGGGCAGATATGTGTAAATCATAATAAAAAAATGTCACAGGCACAACAATTGTCACATTTTGCAAAGCTTTATTGGATTTTGTGAAACCGTCAGCATTCCTAAGAAGTCAGCAGTGTGGGAATCCATATACTGGCTTCTTAATATACTTTGAGGTTTGCAGAGTCCAAGAATGTTTAACCACACTCATCTACCTTTAGAATCTCGACAGATGGCAAGCAGCTAAAACCTACAGTTAGAGGAATCTGTACTTACAGTCCAAAATTTAGGAGGGGTTGATAGGTTCAGAAATCCCACATCAGTGTTGATTGTTGATTTTCAGGTCTGCTAACAAATACGCATTTAGACTGGCTTTTGTGTAGTTTTGTATTTCAATATGCTTCCATAAGAGAATAAATGCATGAAATATATACATATTATGTATAGTTCAAAGGTACACAAATACTTTTATAATTAATAGTAACAGAACAGACTGCCCTAGTAGTTTTTTGGGGGGAGACAAACTGAGATGTTTATGGTCAGCTACAAATTCTGGCACCAAATCTCTATAAATGCTATGCAATCAGACTTCTTTGCCCAAGCAAAGGCTGCACGGTTGCTATTTTTTTCTCAGTCCTGCAGAGCAGCCTGACATGGTGGCAATTTTGTCGGCATTTCTCAAATGCACTAGCAAATCATATAAAAAGTTTTACTTTTCTCTGAGAATCTCAGCTGGCTGAAAAATCTGACTCACAAAAACAAACACATCATCCTACACAAGGCAGAACTAAAATTACCTTGATTTTAAATTGCATACATTTATATTTAATTAAATAGATATTTTTTCTGGTATTTTACTGCCACACACTCTTCCAGAATATTGAGTTCTCCTGGGACATGCAATAGTATCAACTCTGACAGTCAGAATGACATCCAGTTTTCGCCCTCTTACACCTGCTTTGAAATATAATTTAATCCAGTTGACCTGTCTCTCTTTGATTTACCATATAATTTGGATAATGAAGAAAAAGGAAAAGGAGAGATTGAGATATTTGACTAGGTAAAAGAGCAGCAAAATGTGATTTACAGTTTTTGATATGTTCTGGGTCAGCTCCCTTTTAATTTTCTTGGCAAAAGTAAGACTGACTTGTATTATGTGGTTGTCTAGATAACATCTGACAGGAAACATTTTTGCCAGTAATTAGCAGTTCAGATGGCCTACCAGATGAGGAAATGTTTTATTTTTTTCTTTTTTTTTTATACCTCAAATGGGAAGGTAGTGACTTTCTGCAGTTCAGTGTGTCAATAGCTTGCTGTCAGTGATTTCTGTGATACATAGCAGTGATGGTAAATCTGCTATGGTGAGCTTCGTAAAACTGCTCTCAGTGCTGTCCCAGGGGTGATGGTCAAACTCATCACCATGGAGACTGGCACGAAAAAAAGCCCTGCCGTTTGACACAAAAGAATAAATCTGTGACCAAACCTGGGGTGCCCTGTCTTGAGTCACGATCTTCTGAAGCATTATCATCAGGTTGCTGAGCTACTGTGCTGGCTCGGTGAGTCTGCTTCCCTCTGCTGAAAACATGTCTTGGCATCCAAGCAAGAATGACTCAGTGGCACTGGCAGTCAAAGTACCTGCTAAGTGGCCTTTGTGCATCGACTTAAGGATTTGTACCCTTACTAAACACAGAGCACATTTCTTTGTTTTCTTTCCAGGAATCCTACAGTGATTCATTCCTAATAAACAAAAGACAGATTTACTGGCCTTGTTTGTGAGACTAAAGATCATCCTCTTCTCAATGTGGTTCCTATAGTTTCTTCATAAATGCAAGATACATTTCAAAACCTTCTTTTTCTTCCCTGCTTTGACTTCTTTCTTTCTATGGTAGGGAATTAAAGTCTGGTTTCATTCGGATCCAACTGAGCTGGCATTCAAAGGCCATTCGTGTCCTATGGAGGATGCCCTTTTTAAAGAAAAAGTAATTCAGAATTTGAGGAATGAGAAGAGAGATACTGCTGGCATGTAAAAGTTGCCCTCTGTGGTTCAAAAGGTGGGGGGAAACTGTCTACAACTGCAGTGAGCAATGCCTAATAGCAATGCTAATACATGTTACACAAATAATATAGCAAGTAAATAGTCCTAGTTCTTTATTCAATCACCTTGCCCTGAACTTTAAGGCAGCCCATACAGATAGATCAAACCCAATCCTAGTTACCAGCTCTCCATTTGCTTTTCTTGACCTGAATTTTAAGTCTGGATTGGGGGAAGAGAGGGAGTTTTCACTTTTCTTGCAGTGCCTGCAGCGATCATGGTCTGAGGTGCAGTGTGTATTACGTTCTTTGCTATTCAAAATGAGATTCCATCTTCACGGTTACATTCAACATAGGTCTGATTCATATTGATTCAATTACAAAGTCACCTTTAAAGCAGTAGTACTGCACTGATCACCTCCACAAGTCTGAAATATTCCTGACTACCAACAAAAGTCCCAATTTCATTACTGAATACCTGCATGTGGCTGTAGCAAAGCAATTTCTGTACCAAAGTTTTATCATTTGCACAGCTCCTGAAAACCATTATATTCTCAGAGTATTAATCCAGTTAACTAGACAAGGTAAACGTTTTTTAAATTAGTGGGATTTGCTGAGACAGTTGATATTCCCTTATCCAATTATTTATTCTTAATAGCTCACAGGGATATGTTCTGATATGAACCATCTAATTTTCACTTTTAGAAGTGGAGGAAGCAACCTAATGTACCAGAAGAGTTTAGTTCAGGTCTTGATAAAGAACTTTCAGATAGTTAATAGAAAAGAAAAGAACTTCTGTCTTCCTGTAGTGCACAAACCATATTCTTTAATTTTATTTTACATGTATTGGAATAAAAAAATGCATTTACTGATGTGCCCATGGTCCTGCTCTGTTCCATCATACATCAAATAATTCCTGTGTTTCCTAACCAGGCTTAGAAACAGAGAAAAAAATCTTTTATTCAAGGAACTAGTAGAGTTTTTTAACAGAATAATAGATTTACTCCCAAAAAAATGCATTTTTGATCAGATGAAAATTATTTGAAACTCATATTGAGGAAAAAAAGCAGAGTAAACTAGTCAGAAACTAATACAATTTTTAAGAATGTTAAATAGTTCCACAGTTAAAATTAAACTGTTCCTTTATTTTAATTTGGTATGTAGATACAGTTTTCTTTCTCCATTTTCAAAAGAGGAAAAAATTTTCACTTTGTTCCATTCTGAAACAAAATTCCTCTGTCTACAGCTTTTCTATGCTATTAAGAATAGAATTAGGCCTGTTGTTCTGTTTTGATGAACGTAAGAGAATCCAGCTCACATTATTTACATGAAATAAAAATATATGCTCCAGAAAATAAAAATCCATCTTCTTTTAGGAACAAAGAATGCAGAGTGGGCATAATTTTAAAGTCTTGCAAGAGTCAGAAACCAGAGGAAAAATAATTCATTTTTCTGCATGATATATTACTTACTGAACCCTCTGTCTTTCTACATCCATCTTGCATTGCCAGGCAAAATATAATTTTACTTTTACTGCTTAAAACCTTCTTGGAGAAAGAGTCTGTCACTTGCATTTTTGTAATTCTCTGACTTTCATGAATTTTAGTTTATGCACACATACTGCAGGACAACACTTTGATTGTGAGGTTGGTCAGACACTGGAGCAGGCTGCATGGAGAGGTTCTGAAGCTTCCAGAGTTCAAAACTCAAACAGTCCTGGGCAGCCGGCTCCAGCTGACCTGGCTCTGAGCAGAGGGTTTGGCATCTCCAGATGGTGTGACGGCCTCAGCCATTCTCTGATTCTAAGACACTCAGTTCCACCTACAGTGGACAAATGTCCAGTGAATGCCTGGACGTTTGGCAGAAATAGCATCTGTGTAGTTGCACACAAACCTCTCCACCTAAAAAGCAATCCTAAACCAAAAAGACAGGGGAGGACAGACTCAAGGCTGTCTGCTGCAGTGTGAGAAATCTGAACTGCTGTATTATTTCTAGAATAGCTTGGAAATGTGAAAATAACAATGTCCTATTTATAGACTCTGTAATTCTGGATCGTACTCTTAGTTAAGAATCTCTCTTTCCTTATGCTTCTGTCTTCAAATGGAGGACAGCGCACAATTCACTCCAACAGTTCTGTCTGTTTGGCAGATTTCTTTCTTTCTTTAATTAAAAAAAAAAAAAAGGGTGATTCATTAGAATGTCTTCTGAGAAGAAAACTTTCCTGCACTGCTCCAACCTGACCCTTCTCTCAAGTTCAGACCTCATATCGGCACTACTAACTGAGGAGTAAGAGCGACATAGCATAAAAAACCCAGAGGAAATGCTTCTCAGACAAAATATAGATAGTGATTGATGTAGGGTATTTGAAAGTAAAAAGAGCTGTTGTCTTTTTGTTTTTCTTTTTCACCCACATTTGAAGAACAATATCTTTCAAATAATGTGACACCATAATTCAGTGAAAAGGAAATAAAATTAAAATGTCCCTAAACTTTAACTTTTACTGTATAGGTAGCTATATAGACAATAATTTACTGTTGGCTTCTGTAATATTCTAGCTGTAAAATGATCTGTTTCATCCTAGGTAACAACATTAGAAGGTAATGCTAGCACAATGAATTTCTGTAAGCCATATAATTCATCATCCTTTCAAACAAACCACCTGGCATTCATCCTAGAAAAGGAAAATTTTCCTTAAAAAATAAACTCCCGTTTCACGATCTATGTTTACTTAGATAAATATCTGCCTTGGGAAATACAGACCACTACTGGCTATTGGAGGCATGGTGTGATTCTTTCTGTTATCATCTCTGGCTGAATCTGTATGAGGAAATGAAACAGGGTCAAGGCATGGATCAAGAATGGGGCTGTGACTATCCACAAGTGTTTGTACAGTCTCCGGCAAGGCTTTGGTCTGGGATAGCAAGCGTGGCCGGGACAAAGCCTGAGCATAGTTCAAGAGACAGCCTCGACCAGGGTTTGTTTCCAAGCAGCAGCATGGAGGAGGCTTATTTTTGGGCAGCAGGAATATTTAATCAAATGAACATCATCTGAGCTGGTCCATGTGCCATCAGGGCCAGAGAATGTTCCCCTTTCCATTTTTTGGTTAGTAGTATAGAATAACCTGTGTGTCATGCATGTTGCTTTCCCTACAGGTTGTGACAGCACAAAATAATTGGACTTCTCATTATTTGCTTTAAGTGATCCATATTTCCATTCACAGAATATTAATGAAAGAACATTCTTCATCATATTTTCAAGCACTGATAGAAATCTCAAGTTCACGGTTGTATTCAATCTCTTATCAAGCACTGGGAGGAATATAGCAGCAGTATATTTCCCCTTTTTTAAAGTTTCTTTCATGCTTTCATGCAATCTGCTCTAGCACACCTTGTTAATGTGCAGAATGAAGCATTTCATTTTAACAGAGGGATGAAAAATATACCTCCAAGAGACTTTCTTGAAGTGACTGTCAAATGGTGAAGCTGCACGTTCCCACAAAAAGCTGCTGTTAACCTGGGAAAGAAAGCCCCCTGGGGCTACTTAATTGTGTAAGGAAGTCAGAAGGATTTTACTACAGTACCTCAAAGTGCAACTGAGTCTAAAGGAATGTTACTCACCCACACATCTGTTACAAAAACCCCCATCCTGGGTCACAGTAAAAATATGCAGTAAGAAATACTGCAACATATGTTTTTTTAAGCAGGTATCACTCCATGAGAATCTGACCCACTCTCTTTACCTACAAAGGTAACATTATTTCATCCTAATTTCTGAACAAAGCAAGGAAGGAGGTAAAATTGTATATCCATAGTCAAACCATTAAGTAAATTAGAAGCCTTACATTTTAGCTATCCCTGGATTCAGACAGCATTAAAAGAAGTTTCTTTAAGATGTTTCCGTGTTTCTGAATATGGATTAAAGTCCATATATACAACATGAGATCTTCATGTAGCAGATACTGGTGGCTCTAATATACAAATTAATTCATAGAAAGATTGGGCTTTTATACTGGAATTCTAGAGTATTCTGTTGATGTCATTTTCCATTATAGGCATAAACACCGTGTATCACAGATTAAATACTGGTCTTATAAATGTTTTGGCAATGCTTTCTTTTGTTTCTACATTTCAAGAGAATTACAGAAAAACATCCTTTTTTGTTACAATGAAATGTTGCTTTGTCAGAAGAAATTAACATCCTTTCTAGTGCCTGATTTGAAAGTCCACCAAAGTCAGTAGAGAGGCTCCCTTGGACTTCACTGAACTTTATATCAAACTTTAGATGAATCACAGTAGGACAGCATTTAAATTCATTTTATAGGTATTTGCTAAGCAATGACTTTCTTCTGATTTTTTTTTCCACAAGCACGTTATTCTGTGCTCAGACTACCATTCACATCAGTGGGAGTTCTGCACATAAATCTGGCAGGAAGTGAGCTCTCCCCTGCTTTTTGTTGTTTTTGTTGATCAGATAAGGTTTCAACTCTTTTCTCTGTCTCAAGTCACAAGTTCCATCCTATAGTACAGTTCAGTACCTACCTAGCTTTATACCTTGAACTAATCCATACCTACCTCTGCTGTCTTGGTGCCCAGACACCACTCACACTCATGACAAGACAAAACTGCACCTTTACTGGTCCAGGTGCATCAAGGACCAGCACAGTGTGATCTAAAGAGATTGGAAATGATAGCCTCATCAGCCTGTCTTGTCATTGCTTTCCTTTGGGTATTCTCACTCCAAGGCACGTTTAGTCTGTCCCAAACCCCTGTGTGATTTGTAGGCCAGGTATCCTGCTTAAGACAAGATTGTCATAGTAGGTGGTCATACAATTGTTTGTGTTTTGTGATGCTGATGCTATTAGCCACATTTTATTTGCACTATTTTTGCATGCGGTGGCACTTCCCGGAATTCCTGGCTAAGACTGGAACCCCATTACACTAGATGGTGCAAAATATACTTAAAAAAATATATTATTGTCCTACCAGTTTACAAGGAGCAATATAAAGGAGGTTCCACTGTCTCCCTTATGCAGAACAAGGAATTAATGTATAAAAACATGGGGAAAAAGTATAAAGTGGTCTCTCCAGTTTGGAAATCAGATATATGATCTGGAAATCCATTTGAAGAATCAAGCAGGTGTAGAAAGATATGCTCTAAATGTGTTACACATACAAAGCGTATCCTCTTCTTTGATACCACAAAATTAAAGGCCTCTAGACATGCTGAAATCCCAGTGAGGATGGTCCACATGCAACTCCTCATCCAGCCATTCCTAGAGGTACTTGGGATCTCAGGGGCAGCTGAATCTAAATCCAGATCTCCTATGACCTAGGTTTGCAAGTTCTGCATGATGGCATTCTAGCTTCTGCAGATTTCTGGGGCAGAAGTACATGTAGCCTTGGATGTGCACAAAGCAATGTGTCTGAGATGAAACAGACAGTTCCATGAGAATGCATATGTCAGTGTGAGCTGATAAAGCAAACACAGAGAGGGACTCTATCACAGAACTGGTTATGAAAATATTTTTGTAAGCTTGTGACAGCATATATGTAAGGCAGCAAATCAGTCAGCAGATCCCAGAGTATATAAGATTCACATTTTACATTTGTACTAACACTCTTCTGCAGCTTCTTCCTTATCTTCCTTTTCAGACTACTCTCTTGCTTCCCTCCATTCTTGAGATGACTATATCTTCGGTAGATTTATTGATTCAGATTGTTCAAAGAAGCAAGCTTGTTTTCATAGCACTGCAAGCAGCACAGATTACCATTCGAGAGTTTGCAGCTACTAAATAATTGAAAGAGTAGACTTCCAATTAGGTAAGCCTGAAAATGAACTGAGTGCTATCTTCCCGTCTCTCTGTGTTTGAATTAAAAACTACAGATTCACAGAAAGTAAATGCTTTTTTCCTACCTTAAAATAATAGCTTTGTTTCTGCTGCTCAGAAGATGGAGACCTTGGTTAACACCTGTGTAGATTACAAGCTGTTATAAAACCAACATTTTAAGAGCTTTTCACTTTCCCTTCTTCAAAACAAAACTTCACACTGAATTGTCAGGAAAATGCAAAGTAAACTTAGCGGGTATGACAGGTCTTAAAACAATGGGCATACATTTTCCATGATTTTTTGATATTGTTTCCAAAAAACATTTTTTCTTTTCTTTTTTTTTTTTTTAAATTTTAATATACTTTTTATACTTTTCTAATGAGATAATGATTTTATTACTGTATCATTCTGTTTCTGCCTTCCTTTATTTTTTTAATGTAACCTTAGGAGATCAAAAAGGTAAAAAAATAAGAGCATATGTATACATATATATACACACATACACTTTTACAGCTGTATATAACACTATTTTCTTTATTTCTGAAACGCGTCAGAAAAGGCCAAGCTTTTTCTCTTCTGAAGCCATCCTGCATGAGATAGCTTTACTTTTTAAATAAAAATTTAAAAAATCAAGAATTTGATAATATATTATTGGATGTAAACCTAAACTTCTCATATTTAATATATTCTATGTTTGTGCTTTCTCAATATATTAAGTATCCCCAGTCTAACTCGTAGCCCCAGGAACAGAGAATAAATTCAAGGGGTCTGAGGTCAGGGGCATCACGGCATGACAAAAGCCCTTGAGCTCCTTGTTTAACTTGTTTAAGAAAGCTTTCACATGACACATGATCCTTAAGTACAGTTCCCAATGAAAAGTTTGTCCTTACCGGGAGATATCTACTGAACAGGAGGGAAGAAAATTCAGAAGAATGGTGTATAAAATGTATGGAAGTATCAATAGTTCATTGTGGGTTATATAGGTTCAGTAGAACTATACTGAAAGAACTATACAGAAATTAGTAGGACAATATTTGGACTGGAAAAACTCTTGATGCTTTTTCTATTTTCTTGGTGGCCAAATCCATAAGAATGAAAATGTTCTGCTGGGACATTGGTCCATACACTGCCTTTTGGGGAAACAGCACATTTTGCCTTCCATGGGCTGCAGGACTTAATGCAGTCCTACATATCCTTCAAAATCTGATCCCAGGGGCATCAGTAAAGCAGTCAGAGCTTTCTGGGCACAGAAAATGCTCTATTTATTAAGGAAATAAACCACTATAGATCATGCTGTCAGGATTTCTTCAAATATCCCAGGCAAAAGGCAAGATTCCACTCCTCGGCCTTAGTATGAGGGTCTTCATTCAGCTACTCTGTGTCAATTGATTTTGCGAACAAAAGCCCTCTAATCATGAGTGTACTATACTAGGCATTTTGTTCTTCCAAGCACAGTGGTTTGACCAAATCCCAGAATCAAAAGCGGTTCTGGTCATGTCATTTCATCTGAAAAAGCTGTCACAGTAAATCTGAAAGTCAAGCAGTAGAACAAGACTGACAAGGTTCCTGGCAACAAATTGATTTCATGACCCTCGGTGAGAAACAGATTGAGACGTCAGCAGGATACAAGGGACCTCCCAGGAAAAGACATTGGAGTCTGTAGGAGGTGTCTGCCACTCCAGTTTATCTCACCGCTCATCACCATGTGTGACTGCCATAGATAATGATAATGAAAGTGAACTCATTTATGGAATGGTTATCTTGATCACAGCTTGGGCAGAATGTAAAACTTCATGAGAGTATTTGGAAATACAAGGAAAAGTCATTTACATTGACTTCAGTGAAGGCCTAGAATCTCTCACCAGGCAAACTGGGAAAGAAGGAGGGGAAATAAGGATTGAACCTGATGGATGTGATAATCTTTACCTCTGTTTTTTCCTTGAATAGAAGAGACCAACTTCTGATATATAAAGATACATCACTTTCTACCCACAACTAAATTTTATTCCAAGCTCCAGCAGAAACATCACCTCAAAGTTAGCCCAGGACAAAGCAGGCAGCCTTATTGGGAGACAATGAGGAAATAAATTTTCTGTCTCTTTCCCATGACATTTAGCAGTCTTTCTAAGCAGGATCACCTCTATTGTTTGATGGTCTACTCACAGCTTCACCATGGGCCTAATCCTGTGCTCTCAGCAAACCTGGGAACACTTCCTCTCTGCCTTAACAGGCACAGAATGTCATGTTTATGTCCCTTACAAGACAGATAATATTTTTCTCCTATTTTTTTTCCCAGCTTGCTACCAAAATGGATTCATATACACCTACCTTTTCACCTGCTGCTCATGCCCTGACTCTCCCCAGTCTGTACCACATTGCTCACACGTAATTGCAGCCACAGGCTGAGTAAAACAATGAAGATGGGCTCAGGAGACTGACAAGGCTGTTCAGTGAACGTGCTGCAAACATAAAACAAGCATCTCTGTTAAACCTCACCTCAAATTTTTCTTTGTTTGGTGCAGAACCTTGAACTAGATCCTCAGAGGTTTTTCCCAGCTCTATCATACACATTGCTGTTTTTCTTCTGGATAAATCCCATTTTATTTTCTCCTGGCAGTTAACATAAAAACCAAATACTAGAAACAAACTGGAGTTCCAAGAAAATATTACATTGGAAGCAAAGTCATTGGAATGGTTCAGCACAGCAGCCAAGATTTTCAAATCTGCCTAACGACTAAATCCTGTAAGCAATAGAGGAGCTTAAAGATGAACTTAGGTGGAGGTAAAGTTCGCATATAAAAACTGACATCCAAAACATCCCCAGCATAGCCCTACCTCAAATTAAGACATCTTATCCAATATGACCTTTCAAGGTGCCTGCTATTCTGTTTCTGAGATGAATTCACTTGGCCTGCACAGTGAAGTGGGCAGCTCTTCCTTGAGCCCCATCAGGAGTCCAAAACCACTGCAGATGTATGCCTGATTGGACAGGGTCTTGCAGTGCAAGCTCAACATGGACCAATAGAATACACCTGGAATGTTTTTCTTCTCAAATTAACTGCTGGAGTAGTAACTAAGTGGTAACAGCACTGCTGTCAATAGGGGCGGCAAGAAGCTTCTTCAGAAACTGAGAGACTTTGGTTGACTGACCTCCAGGTTCTGTGCTAGTCCAGCTCATTGTAGCAGGCTCCTCTGGGGAGAGAAATACATTTTCTACTGCCAGCAAAAGCTGTGCCTCCTGGCAGACAAGGAAGTAAAAAATCTGCAGGGAGTGAGTCAAAAAAGCGGAGGCAGAAGATGACCCTCTAACTTCTCCAGATGAGTGGACAATGGGAATGCACAGAGCTCACCTCCAGTCCATCCTCTTAGGACTACATCTGTGTGTTTAATGAAACATTTTCAGTCATTTTCTTACTTTTATAACTCTAATAACTCTATATGGTCCTATGTCTTCTTTTGAAGTTATGTTTTCCAAAGGCCATTAAACTAATACCTGTTTAATCCACCAACATGAGACAGCTAGAGGTGTATTTCCAGCAAGGGGAAAAGAAGCACAAACAGTGTGGTAGATGGAACCTCTCTTTGTAAACTTGTAGCTGTCATCTACAAACAATTTATCAAGAAGAATGACAGTTCCCCAAGTAAATTTAACATGTTTCTGTAGTAAATTCAGGGGGTTGATTACCACCAAATTCTTGCTTACTAAGTTTAGTATTTAGTAGTACATTTCTGCTATCATCTGGCAGAAAAAAAATAATAATGAAAAAATGCAGATTAATACACTAATGTCACTCAGGAAAACCTCTGTGCCTGGGTGTTGTGGTTTTAACCAATTGGAAAGACAGATGATGGCCCCTCTCTCCCCCCCTTAAGAAAAAGAGAGGCGAGGAAGAGATTAAAGAGATTTAGGAGTTATTAAAAAAAAATTACCTTCCTTAATGAAAATATAAATAATAAAAATATAACAAAAAGGAAAATTAAAAAAAAAAAGCATACAGTATATACAAAACCGTATCGAGCTCCCAGGATGATGATAATGTCACTAGCAGGCATCAGGAAAAGTCCCAGACTGGACTTGGTGACCAGCAGAAGCTGGATTCCAGAAATAGAATCAGGAATGCTCAGATCAGGATAAAAGGCAGACAAACAGACAGGGTCTTCCTCAGCCATTGAAGAAAGTGGGCTAACCTTTTGATCCCTCAGCTTTTATACTGAGCATGACGCGGATGGGATGGAATACCTCAGTTGGTCAGTTTTAGGTCATCTAGCCTTTTTTCTCCTCCCAACAGGTGTGACCCCTCCATGCTTTTCCACTTCCTACCCTCCAATGGGGCAAATAATGAAATTACCTGACCTTGGTTGTTATAGCAGTAAATATCAGCAAAGGCCTCTCTGCACACCATTCTTTGGTATAATCAGGTCTTTTCACTGTGAGAGTGAACAGTTTTCTGAACAATATGCTCTTAATTTCAGACTGTAGTTAGTTAGAAGAAGCCCAACCAAAAAAGTAAAATTATTGAACAGAAAATTGATTCATTTTATGTCAAACCAGGACACTGGAAAACATTGTGTAAAACTAGCTTTCAGTAAGGTCCTCAGAAAAGGGCATGTGGATTATTACATGGACACAGTAGAAGGTCTGACAGCACCAGCAAATGATCCAAGTGGTCGCTATTCAGATAAGAACAAAGAACTTTCAGAGAAACTCATTCTAGTTCATGAGCATTCAGGCCACACACTTCTGCCCACATGGACTTCCATATTTCAGTTAATAATTTTCAGACTTAAAGAAAGGGAATGAGTCAGAGAAATAGAGTATATTTTTTTTTCACCTCAGAATGGAAAAATATAACTTAAACAAGAGAGAAGTATAGCTTCAGATCAGAGCATGGAAGCGTGGGAGCTGTGTTCTGTAATTGGGTTGTGTGGGAATAAATTACCTTGAGTAAAAGAGGACCCAGACCTCTGTATCTGAAAAGTTTGGAATCTGACTTGGGAATGAGACAGGGGCATCAGACAGCTCAACACCATTTGTGAAAACAGGCAACAGGTACTGTGCTATATTTCAACTTGTTGAGAAAGCAGGGGAGAACTGTCAGTGTTCCAGGGAATAAGGACTGCTTGATTCTTTATCAGTGCTATTCTTTACTGGGATATAGGATCATCCTATGATCTTGTACTTGGTGTGTGTGTCAAGGTTTTGGCAGCTGAGGGGCCGCAGGGGTGGCCTCTATGTGAAAAAACATAGGGCTGCCCTCATGTCTCTGAGACAGAATCAATCCCAATGGCTGCCCTGCTGTTGCCTGAAGCTGAGCCGGTCAGCAACCCTGGTGTGGTCCCTGTGACAGCATATTTAAGAACAGGTAAAAATGTTGTATGGCAGCTGTGAGAGAGTTGTTCCCCTGCAGCCCATGGAGGACCACAATGGATATGTACACTACAGCCCATGGAGCACGCCATACCACAACAAGTGGATATTTCTGCCAGATCATGATTCTTGTCCCTCCTTTCCCACTCATATCTCCTGGTCAGGCATGACAGTGTGTCAGGTTCTGCTCCTGCTCCTGAAGCTTTTCGTATTTGTACTGGCTGCTTCCCTGCCTTTCTGGTGGGGCAGGAGACCTCACAGCCTTGTTGTCCAGCCTGTCAGCAAGGAGGACTTTCCAAGGGGGTCTTACCTTAGGCCACTCAATGGCATAAAATGGCATGTGCTTCATGAGAACGGTACCTTTGGAGAACCTGATTGTCTAGCATATGCAGATGTTTTTAAAAAAACCCAGATTTTTCAGTCTATATTCTTCGATTTTGGGCAGATTTTCACAGAGAAATTTAAAAATAAAAATAAATGAGACTTCCCATACTGTATCCAGCCCCTGTACAGATTCACAGATCTTTAGCCAAGTATCTTTGCCCGAGGCTTTGGTCAATACTTTAAAACATGAAACAATGGAAATGAATTCCCATTGTCATAATGTCTCAGCTTATATTTATATATACATAACTGGCACTGTTTACAGCTTTAAATCCTTAAAGTCCAAATTATTTTTTCCCAATACCATAACTTCTTCTGAAGGAACACAAACAAAATGGTAAATTCCAGCTCAATCAATGAAGTTTGATACAGGTATTATTTGCAAAAATTTATTCTTATAAAGGTCTGGCAACTTTAGTATATATTCTGGTCTACCTTTAACAAATGTATTACTATTTGAGTAACTATGAAATCTCTGTAGAGTGTTACAGATGAACAATAGTAACTAATCAACAAAGCACAATGAGGACATTGCCATTTAATCGCATGTTACAAGAAGTGTTTGAGTATGACCAACATTAGACAATACAACAGGATTATGCAGCAGCTGGGAAGAGTTTTCCAGTACAATATATAATTACCAGTAGTTTGTTTCTGGCTCTGTAGAATTTTATCAGTTAACATTTGCCTTTCTTTTTNTTTATAGACATGTCTTGTCTTCTGCTACAAAGTTCCTTCTTATTTTTAGAAGAAAAGAGTGTCTCTTTATGCTTTGGTGTTTTAAACCAAAAAGTATAATTTTTAGTGCCCTGCATTCCCTACTGTCAAAAACCTAAAGTAACCAAACAAAAATTTACCTTAATGAAGTGTTCTGGCATATATGAAACCCCTTTGCTAAAATATTAGTGATTTCTGCGTTTGGTGTCTTGCTTTGATTTTATTTTCATCATTGTTCTTTTGAAGTAAAATATCTTAGTGTGTCCATGAAAAACTTTAAACAATAATTATTTTACCATTCCTCTGCAGTGTGTTTTTGTTCTTCCTATTCTGAATCATTCATATTAAATGCATGATCTACTAATATTTTGACTACTCCACAATGAACTGCAGGGTGATAATTTGATTCTTAATTTAAATAGGCAGCTGTGTAAGTATCTTTTCTCTGAACTGTGAAAGACAATTCACCATAATCTTTCTTAATAATATTTTACATCAAGAAATAGAAGTATGCCATTATTATATCTTTCTAGATCAGTTCCGTTTTACTAGATGTAATTGTTAGTTCACAGTTCTCCAGATTGCTTTATCTTATCTCATTCTATAACGAGGAAGAGGTTATTTGCATGCTACTACTGATTTTCCACACTGAGCTGTTCCTTTAAATTTTCATATTAATATGTACTTAGCATTGCTAAAAAGGATTATTTTCTTATAGGTTACAAAATTGGGAGAGGACTGGATGGCTGTTTAAGAATAAAAAGCTATTAACAAAGCGTGGGAGTTAGGATGCAAACCAAGGCCAATATGCTTACTTGTCTCTCTGTTTTATTTCTTGAACAGGATTTGTGCACTGAGAGCAGAGCAGAAGTAGCTTCTATATGCACTTCCTACATATTGTAAGCAAAATATCTTGATTTTGTGCTCAAACCTTGTGGTTGGAAATATCACTGACTTTAAAGGGAACACGAATAAGGACTACAAATCATACTTGTTTTAAAACACGAATTGTTCCTAATCTTGCAAGATAACTGAGAATAGCTACTTTCAGCAAATGCCATCCTGAAATACTACATTTTGGGGAAGGTTTCTTAGCCAACAGCTAGTAGAAATTGGTTTCCTTTCTTCCTAGTAGAAATTGGATGGGGTGCAGTTTCCTTTAAGTGAAGGGAAGGAGGTGTAAAGCCAGGTGTGCTCCGTGGCACACATTCTGCTGCCCAAGTGAAGTGTGAAGTTGTCTCAGCAAGTGTGAGCTTTCCTGGGCTCCACAGTAAGTTTTTTCTTTTCTTGTTTTCACATTGTAAGTAAGTATGGACAACCCTTAACCTTCGAAATTTTTTTAGAGATTCTGAGACATTTAGTTTTAAGGTACTTATAAGTCAGAAAAGAATAATTCTAGCAACTGATTCAATATCAATGGCTTCAAACATCCCAGGAGAATAATTCAGTCACTAGAACATCAAGTGAGCTTCACGGTAACTCGGTAAGAGTGTATTTACAGAAAAAGAAATGGTTCCAATAAAAGATACAAAGAAAGCCTCTTTAATATCTTGGGATGTGGAAAACTACACTTCAAACCCCTGGAATGAGCTAAACACAGTGAGGCTCTTGATTATAGCTGCATATATCCCTAGCATATGTCAAAACCACTTGGCCATTTTCTAGCTGCATGGAGGGTTTCATATTCTTGGCTTTCCATCGTGGTCTTGATGTAGGACCACCCTGCCTGAGCCTTCAAATAGCTGTAGCAATCTCCTACCTGCAGTCATAAATGTCAGTAAACCATATCCAGCTCATCATGTGCAGCTGAATGATTTCTTGATCTTACTGCATTCATGGACGGATAGCTAAGCAGCTCAGATATGTAAATGCCACATTTTAGGTAAACATACTTTATACATAAATTTAAACAAACTCAGTTATACTTCTCAAGACTTCCTATAGTAGTAATATAAAAAGTTCACCACCTGTCCTTTAAACATCACCAGAGTCAGCAGAAAAGGATCTGAAAAAAAATCGATGAACAGCTGGTGAGAAAAAGTCTCCTGAAAATTCCTGAGAGCAGAATCAGGAAAGAACACATGTAAAAACACAGAACCAAATAGCAAAGCAAACATATCCTTAGAAAATTAAGCCATAGAAAACAATTACCATGAAAATTTCTATATAACAGGAAGAGACGAAGCATGGTTTGCTATTATTAAAGGGTAAAACGTCTGTCATACAGTCAGCCAAAAGTGTTAAAATAAAACCTCTCCTAGAATCAATCAAGTCCAAGTAACATACCATACAGAGATCATTTCTCACTAGAACCTGTTAAATATGGAAAAGAACCAGAAGGAAAGAACTAAAAACCTTTTATAGAAGTACACCTAAAAGGCAGGCAGATTATCAGTAAGACCTCAGCCACCTGTTACTAATTATTTTAGCTTCAGGTTCTTAAGTAAACACAGATACAGAAAAACTAATCACTGGAGAAAAAGAAAAGCTCAAGCAGAATGTAGGAAAAAAGCCCTTATCCATTACATTTCCCTCATAACACCCATCCTGAGAGAAAATTTTTGAATGGAACATTAATAAGGTCTTTTCATACCAAGGGAAATTACTCCATAATGAGTTTTAATATGTTAGAATTGATGTGGAATTCATTAAATAAATAAATAAATAAAAGCCTTACCCAGGGTGAAAGGTAGGACACTGGATGGTTAGGGATGCTGTGCTTTGAAGGGCATTGTCACCACAAAATGTTAGTACACAGGCAAAGTAAAGTGAATAGTTATGTGGGGGAAAAAGCAAAGCTAATAAAAACTGACAAAAAACCCTCATAGGCATTAAACATTAAAAGAACTGCTTAATAAGCCCTAATATACTTTAAAACTCTATGTGATGCATCAGGCTTACATACCAGCCTGCCGGGAAGAAGGAGAGCTTTGCCCCTGTGTATCACTCATTTGTTCTGTGCCACATTTCAGGAATGCTTTCACTCTGACTAAAATTTTGAGCAAGCTAAGTGCGGACACTTTGCCATGACTTCTCATCAGGGAAGCTAGAAATATTAACAACGTGTGTAACGGTAATCATGTGCCACCTCCTTTTCATGTCCAACATGAAGTACCACCTCATGCTAGCACAGAGAAGGAAGTTTTGTTGGATCCTCTATTGCTGCTCCAGAGCAATCCCTGCTTTGCACTGCATAAACTTCAATACGTGTATCGGGTCTCTGTGAAGGGTAAAGAAAAGTCATCATGAAGCAACAAAGGACAAAGATGATCAATGAAAATGCAAGGTTAAGTAAAACCAAACCAAACCCATACAAACAGTATTTCAGTACGAATCAGAATAGTAAAATCCCATAATAATGCACTCAGGGAAATAAAAGAAGATACACGGTCAATGAAATAGATTTGAAATGCTAAAGGTCTGAACACACTGTGGATGAAATCCACTTTTGTGCAGAGCAGCAGCAAAAGGCCAGGATGCCAGCAAACAGAGAATAAGTAAGCTTTACCTGCTGCCACAGAGGGGTGAGTTTCAGTCAGAATGGTTTGGGCTTCGGGAGTACAGCCAAGACCACCAGTGCGTATCTTGATAGAGTAGCTGTATTACCTCACCGCTAGTGTTCAGCCTCAGCTACCTGGGACATGAAGAATGTACAGTCTATTCATTATGACTTTAAAACAATATGTATTTTAACAGCCTGAAAAACTCCCACAGGTAATTCCATCATGAGCAGATCAAAAAGCAGTCATGGACAGTGAACATCAAAGTTTGATTGCTATTGATATGTACATAAAAATCAAGGAGTGTCTATTTTACTTATCTTAAAAGAATGGCTTCAGTATTTAGCATAAAATAATATTTAAATCTAGATGAAGGTAATTCTTTGCACTTGTACTAGTGTTAATCACCCTTACAAATCAGTTGGGAAACTTAAAAAAAACCTTAAAAGTAGAAGGAACACTTTGAAATGCAGCTGTTGTTAAGATGGTCTCCGATCACAGCCCCAGCACTGACATTCCAGTAGGTTTGAGCAAGGCTGGGGAGGGGAAAAGAAGTGAAATCAGCTGAATAGAAATCACAGGGGAAATTATCATAGTTAAACAATAGCCAAAATCCCTGATTAGAATGCATCCACAGACACTAGAGCTCATACTTACACTTCATTAAAGAGGGACCTGGGATATTCAGTAAGCAAAAGTCTTCAGTTTTTTAGTTGTGTATTTTGTGTGGATACAAGAACCTGCAAAGGAGAATTTATAGGTAGGTAGATTGTGGAGGATGTACACAATCCTTTAACTATTTCCTGGGAGTTTTATGGTAAAAACAGATGAGAAGTGGAAACAGCCTTAAAGTGAGGAGGCTTGCAATTAACTTGTGTGATATCCCAGATTTTGTGCCATGCATAGCTAATCCTTCATCAACGCACAAAGAGTTTAAGCACTTTTTTATTATCAGAGGAAACTGAAGGCACATTCAAAAGTCTTCGGTAACTTAGAAACCTAAGTAAAAATATGACAAATACTTCTTGAAAGGAGAATTATCTGATTTACTTCATGAAGACTGCATAGTAAAATAAACGCTTATCCATATTTTGCTTAGGCAGATTTTATTATGAAGTCCCTCATGCCCTGCTCCTGGAACAGTTAACCATTGACACAAAGGAAGAATAAAGTCTGGTGGTAGGAAAAAAGCTCCCCACTAAAGAATGAAAAATTATAAAACAAAAACATTAGGCAGTGTATTAAACCAAAGAATGATATAACATTTTATCAGCTTCATTTCATCTCACATCAAGATGCAAAAACTTCCATAGGTCAAACAAATAATTTTTCATACTGCTTGGCAGAAGCAGAAGAGAATTATAATTTCTTCCTGCAGATTGATAGACTTTCTACTGAACTTTTTACTCAGCACAGCTAAAGTTCATCCTATTTATGGATAAAACAGAAAATATTGGAACTTCTTTGAAACATGAAACATCAAAAGTTAACAATGCACATCCAGGGACCAAATGTTCTCAGAGCGAAAAATGTGTATAGTATCATTACATGCTTAAGTTGTTACAATTGGTTAATATTTTTTTCTGCTGAATTTCCACATTTGACTTTCTTCTAAGTATCAGATGCTTAATTGATGTCTTCAGATAATTATGGTCTTTGTAGAAATCCAGAGTCACTAAGCAAACGTTCAATGTCAACCAAGAGCAGGTATTAATCAGGTTGTATTCTGATGTATGTTGGTCCCTGAATTATAATTATCATTTGCATTACAATCAGACTTACAATCAGGAAGTCTTTCTTGCTAGCAGTAATACTAAACCCTATACAAAATATTGTATAAGTAATCTTGAAAGGTAGAAAGTCCGGAAGATAGGAAATTGGAAGTTGTATAGGCTTCATCTAAAAGCAAGGAGACTAAAATTAAGTAAGTGATTTTACACATAAAAGTCTTCATCAGAACTGGATTCTGGATTCACAACTTCCAAGGTATTTTTATCCTCTGTGACCACCCTTCATCATTAATGTTACAGAACTTGTTACAGGATTAATGTTTTAATCCAGTTTACAAATAGAAACTCAGGTAGAAACTTACTGTTCCAGACTGTATTTTCACTTGAGTGCAGGAAAAAACCAGCCATGAATACTGCTCGCTTACTCTAATGAAAACATACGGAACAGAAACACAGGTAGTTTTGTCCCCTTTATTTAGCTTTTTTTTTTTTTCCCAGAAAGTGGATACAATTATTTGCTGGGACACAGTTTTAGAGGCAATGAGGCAATTTAAATTTAAATTTAAAAATTTTTAGCAAAGCACAGCATGAGAGCTAAATATCAGCAACATCAAACAAAGAGAAATTAAGCAACGGCAACAGGTACAGATCTAAGGTAGAGAAGTACATCAGACTGCAGAACCCGAGATCAAATACTCCCGATTTTCCTTTTACCCTTTGGGGTCGTTTCTCTGATAAATAATTCACAGACTGCAGTGCAAAGTAGTTTGCATACTGACAAGATTAAAAAGAATGCTTTGTCTGGGTTAAATTTACAATCCGAAACCTTCCTTTAAAATGTCAAGCAGGTAATTAATTTAAGATGGTTTGCCAAGCAGAATCTCTGACCCTGTCAGAATAATTTCATTTCTTGAGGGTGAAGAGGATATTACATTTATCTTTGTGGAGCCTCTGGTTTGTTTTCTTCTTCCCTTCCCCTCTCCTCTTGTCATTTATTACCTGTTTCATAACGTCACTCTGAAGCAAAAATTAGCGCCACAATCTTTTCCTGGTGAATTTGTGACGGTAAAGCAAACATTGGCTGCAAATTGCCAATGAATAGGGAATAGAGTACAAGTCGGCCTCTTGACTTGAACAGAAGATGAGCATTTTCCGCAGAGAGAGCTCTCCCCTGCCTGAGCTTTCAGACAAGCATTTTGAGTAGCAGTGGGAAATGCATAAATTCAACAGCACGAAGATTCGCTTTTGGCATAGCAAAACATCCTGGCCCACATACACACAGTAGTGTGCTTTCTTATGAATGAGTGCCTAAATGCATGACAATCAGCAGGATTTTTACATCTGCTCTTCAAGCCAGGTTTACTGGTGTAAAATTTTATTCGAAATTGTGTCACCTCAGCTAATCCCTGCAGGCAGTGTGAGAGAGATTAAACAATGCAGTAACACTATTTGGAGGTTTAATTCTAAGTTTGCATGGTTAGGTGGGAAAAAGGGGGATCAGAACACAAAAAGATACCCAAAAATGGAATATAATTAACTTTCCTGAATACATACTGAATTTTCTCTTAGAAGCAGATTGTGACTTTATATATTAATTGGTTATTCCAACTAACTAATCAAGACAGAGTAAGGTGATCTCGATTTTCTTCATGAGGAAGAGGTCACACCAAGCTTGACTTCATCCAAGTTAAATGCAACTTAAACATTTATAAATTGCACATATAAAACCCAAGATGTATGACTAAACTTTTATACAAGTTCAAATTAGAAATACACTGAAGTACTTGAAATGGTTTGGAGTGCTTAACTGTCCTCCATGCAGACTGAGCTTTTGAACTTCACTATTATTTCTCTTTCATGTGTCCATCCAATAAACACCTGTTTTTCTCTTCTAGGTATTCCCTGCATCCAACCAAGTCATCAATTAGCCTATTTATAAATACCTTTCTTTCAGGAAACAGTGCAGAAATTTTAAAATAAAACAGGAATCTTCTGCATTCTGTACAGAAACCTTGAACTAAACAAGAATATGAAACTCTCCATGTTAGAAGCTGATAATTTTCAGTGGCACCTGAGAAGGTACATTGTGGCCCCTCATGCCCTTACTCTCTCAGTGGTTAAACTAATGCCTTGTATACTCCCTTGCAAGCTTATTTTACCTCAGTGGGACTACTCAGACTCTTAATGAGTAGAGACCACATCAAATGAATAAAGGTAAAACTGGTTTGATTTTTCAAGTAACACTAATCCTCAGTCCTCAAATTGTACAGTTACAGAAGAAAGTTTTTTGAAAATTCACGTTGCAAATATTTTAGGATATTTTGTCTTTCACTGGCCAATGTTTCTGCTGAACTTAATCTCCTCCTGGAAGGATCTCTTTAGTCGTTATTTTTCCGGAAGTAAATCAACCAAGTTTCCATTAGGCCAGATTTCATTCCCCTTGTTGAAAATGTAGTCATTTTCTTCCTGGCCAGACATTATCCGTATGGGGAAAGAGAGGATGGAGCTGGACTCAAGACCAGAACATGATATACTGATGAGAGTTTTCATTTGATTTCAGATGACTGAAGACACCTTTTTCAGCCTGATTCATCTGAGTCTTCCTCATAACTATAAACTGTAAGTGTAAAATATGGTCTAGAGACGGGGAAAGGATAAATGTAATTGTGCTAACTTCTTAGCAGTGACAATACTGGTTGTTCCATTGCAATGAGCAGAAGTCTGCCTAGTGTTCCAGTCTTTCTGGTTCCCTGTTCAGTATACAGTGATTTCTTCTTGTCCAGTGCAGGTTGGTATAAAGTAGCTCTTTGAGGCTTCTTTTCCCGACATATGAAAGTTTTGAGTGAAACCAAGTTTTTCACGATGCTTTCAAAGTAAGTATCTGTAAATATATGTTTCAACACAGAATAAAATGTGATTTCTCTTGATAATCCTTACTTAGGAAGGTACTTGGATACTCCCACATCAGATGCATATCTGAATTACCTGTGGCTATTTCATGTCAATTATGCTATATTCAGGTCCTGATTCAGTAACATAAAAGAGAACAAGCTCGGTTTCAATCCATGTAGTTCCAGCATGAGCAGAAATCCTGGTGTATTCAAAGGCACTCATCTTAAGACAAATTTTAGAATAACCTGTTTATTAAACTCCCTAAAGATTTTCAGAATTAATCTGATGCTCCACTATAAATTGTGATAATTTTCGTTTCTGTTAATGAGAATTCTAAAAATGGATAAACAGAAATTCACCTTATTCTGAGGCACTCATAAGTGTGCCCACCTGTTTTTGAGACTGTGAGATTATGTCCCTGTTCCACAAATAACTATACTCCAGGGTACACACGCACTGCTTTGAAGATAACCAAAATTGTTTAAATCTCTATTCCAATGACAAAAACATCTTGCCTTAAGAAGCTACATTTGGAAATTACAGACTGTAAACTTAGATATATGATAGGAACAGATTGAACTAGTACAATTTATAGTGGGTGTTTCCAGAAATCATAACCATAAGAATAATGAAGAAAAAAATCTTTTTTGTTGTGTGAATGGCCATATTGACAGTTTAAACTCATTCACGAGCAACTGATGGTAACTAGTGCAGAAGACAAATGTAGTTATTCAAAAATTAAACTGCACATATTCGTCTATTAGTATGTTTTGTGAATAGCTTGAACATACATATCCCACCCTGTAATTACTGTTTACAGAACATTTAGCATTCCCATGTAAAAGCAGCTGAATTAGTTGTTGTGTCAAAACATCTAGGATAAAATAAAACAGTTTTCCCCATGAGTGAAAAGGTAGGTACCCTATGAATTTTAATATGTTGTCAGATATTCTGACAACAAATTATGAACACAACTTCTACAATGTTAATAAATGAGTGGTCCTGGTGGACTGGAAAGTGAGAAATTATATTCAAGGTATGAAAGATAGTAAAAGTATTAATGCTATTGCAAAAATATTCTCAATTTATTTCACTTCTTTAGTGTGACTTTTCTAGTTTCAAGATTTTTAGACTCCTCTAAAGGTAGTCCTTGAAACTACTTTCCAGTAACTTTGTTCTGATCCATAGTTTTCTATTCATACAATTTCATTCTCGATACAGCCTTTCAATAAGGATATCAAATAACATCTCTTTTCCATAACAGCAATAACTTTTATCTATATAAATCCACAACAGTGCCTTTGCTACAAGCTTTGCTATCAGCAATGTAAGACCAAGCTGACCACATTTCTTTTCATACAGAGATTTGATCTGAAAAAAATGCTGTTCTTAAAAACTGTGTTTTCTTGGGGAAGGTTAACTGCATCAGAAAGATGCTGCATTCTTCTTTTATCCTACTGGTGCATTCAGAGTTAAGGGCAAAGCAGGGAAAATAATGAGGGAAGCATGTTTTGGCTTTCACACTAGCACCACAGACCTCCTTTCCCTTCCTTGGGTATCTGAGAGCTGAAGCTGAAGCTTTGTAAAGTTAATCCATACCAAGTACCATACCAAATCTCACTGTAAAGAGTTGTCTGTTAAAAAAGAAAGTTACAGGTTGTTGCAGAAGAGGTTGCATCATGATTGACATACATATACATTTTTCTCCTTATATTCCTCTATTTGTCTCACACTTCCTATAGATTTTCACTTATTAATTATCACTTCTATAATATCTGAGATGTCCAAATAACATGTAATATCTGACTTTTTCAATAAATTAGATCTTACTGAATAAAATATTTTAATTTTAATTTTTAATATTTTAATGTATTTTGGCCAAAGAAAACAGAGAAAATTTGATGTTTCAGAAGACAAATGCAGAGGTTTTCAAAAAGAGAAGTTAAAAATAAAACTCTTCTCCCAACTTCCTTAAACTCTCCCAGTAATTTTCACTTTAGCAAAGAATGAACAAATGAGAACAAAAAAGGTAGACAGACACACAGAAAATAAAATTTAGGCTTACTAAAAGAATTGTGAGACTTCAACTCTACAGTCACTATCCTGCTTTCACGAGCCAAGCAAACATAAAATGGAGGAGAAACATCTTAAGGAGAGACTGTTCTAGAATTTGCACAGAGAACTCTGTCCTTGCACAAGAGGGAATTCCTGGAGTCTTCCAGTACACAGCTTTTATCAGTCCTTTTTCTGCCAAAAAACACAGAAGCCCCTAAAAGAAAAGTTTATCAAAGCTGACACCTGTATAGGGGAACAATTTATTTGATTTGGATCTGAGCTGATTCTGGCGGGTTTGGCCAGGCTGACAGGCTAGTCCCTCTAGCCAGGAATGCCTTGTGCCTCCCCTGTTTTCTTGTGGCAGAATTTTTTTCTTATCCAGAACAGCCGGCCCATGTACCATGCCTATGTGGAAGAAGAGTTAGCAGCTCGTTTGGATTTCCTGCCATTTTGCTCGTTGTCCTACAGTAATGAATAGGCCAAATCCTGCTGTTCAGTAATGTCTTGTCCATCTAAATTCACACGGTTATCACAGGCTTCAGTGCACAATTCTTTGTATGCTGTGTGAGAGCATGTTTGCCCCTAAAACACATTGCATGTAAGCCTTATCTCAAAGGCTGTGGATCCTGTTTCAAGGAATTATTTCTTTATACTTACAGTGCTGAATATAACATCTTCCTCAATTTTTAGGAAGGCTTCCATTGATATTAGTAAGTCAGCTCAAACCTAAAGAGCAATTCCATAGCTGCTAGTCACCTGAAATTTCCCATTTATTAAGGCAATACAGATCTTCTTCAGAGTAAGGATTACAGACCATAGGTTTAACTGTTTAATTGTTCTTTTTAGTGAGACAAGATGAGGGTTTACAGGTTTCATTACAGTGTTTTAAGTGGTGCAGCTGCTCTCCCACTATGAACTAGGCTGAAATAATGAAATTCTGTCACTGAGACCAATGAAGGAGAGTAAATTAGCAACAGTGACCTTCTACTACAGCTAAAATAGGTCACTGAATTTGAAACAAACTCTGTTAAGAAAATAGGAGTGGTAAACTTGTATTTAGCCTTCTTAGCCCCCAACCACATAGTAAATAAACAATGAAATTCTTTTTCTTGGTCATTGAACTCTAGAGGAAACCTACAATCCTTGAAAAGCTTATTCTGCATCTTAATAGCAATAATGTCAGATTTAATGTTAAAGGGATAGAGACACTAACTGCAAATCAGCTTTTGGATCTGTGAAGATAAACCTATTTAATTTGCTACAGTACTTTGTTAACTACTTGTAATTCACAGAACAGACTTTCAGAAGGCATTTCTCAGGATTAGCACTAAATTCTGTCAGCTCCTGCAATGATGGAAGCCTCCAGCATTGTGAGTGTGATTAGGTGCAGAGGAATCTAAGGAAACCATCAGCTTTCTTCACGCCCTTGCAATGCTGCAGCAAGACAGAAGGTAAATTCTGACAGCTGATTTCAGAGTTTTACCCAAACTAGTATATATTTCTCCTGCTAGGGATATCAAATCCTTGACCTTTGCTTATTTTACCTCTTTTACTTTTGATTTAAAAGATTAGAAACACTATAAAAAGTACAATCTTATCATATGCCTTGACAAATTCATCAGAAAAATCTTATAGAGGGAATAAAAGCATTCTGCTTAGCACATAAATAGACAATCCACTATGAGGCAGACTATTAGGAATTCTCCAGCCCCTCACAGTTTGATGTCTTTATGGGAAGAGTAGTTCTTATATATGACAAAGTTTCAGCTTCCACATTAATGCATTTTCTCCTGTCATTTATTATTATTTTCTTATTATTGTTGTTCTTATTTTCTTTCCTGTCCTAGATACACTCTTCAGATGTTCCATACATCAGAACTTTAATATTTAGACACCAGATGGTGTTAACTGACTATACCCAAGACTGCAGACTAAAGATAACAGCCTTTAGTTATGTCAATAGTATTTGCACTTCTCTTCAAAATCAAGTAGTAATGACACATCTATGAATCTCCTGAGTTGTTTGTTTTGGAAAGGGAACTAGGATGTACCCTCTGTGCAAGACTTAAACTGCACAGTGTTCAGGGTGTGCTGTGATTTGACTCCTAAGACAGAGATGCACGTTTCTGCATATTTCATGGACTTGTGTCACAACTAGAGGCTTGTAATTTAAAAGCTTGAAGTTCTGATTTGGAGTGCCATACCTTACACTCCAATCATCTAGAACACTGTCTGTGTGTGATACAGCCAGTATTTCCCACCACATTTCACGGAATCACAGAATTGTCAGAGTTGGAAGGCAATTCTAGTGATTATCTAGCCCAACTCCCCTGCTAAAGCAGGATTGTTGAGAGCATGTTACTCAGGACTGCATCCAGGTGGGTCTTGAAAATCTCCAGAGAAGGGGCCTCCACAACCTCCCTGGGTAGCCTGTTCCAGTGCTATTTGCTACTGTCAGTCACGACATTTACATAGATGGAGGTATATCACAACCAGCAATAGTACATAGGACTTGCAAAGTGGGGATTGAAGAACTTCCCCCAGTATTCATCATGTTATAACTTCAACTGCTTAGTCATAAGAGAAGTATATGTATATATACCAATATAGCTCATTTGCTCAAAAATCCTGAAATGATAGAGCGCAACTCTGGGAAAGAAGCCTGGCAGATCAGGACATTCTGTGATGTTTCACAGAATGTTCTGGGATGGGAATGCAGAGGCAAGGTTATAGCTGAAGCCCTAAGCATTTTATTAAGACACCCTGCACCCGCTGTCATCCTCTATCCTACTGCGTCCATTTGATACATTGGTTTGAAGAATCGGCTAAGGAATGACTTAGCAAAATTGCTAAGAAGAAAGACCTGCTTTCTTAGAAAGACAGACAGATAGATCTAGAATAGAAGGTCAGTGCTGACACTGCTACCTTGGATTTACCTCTTCAGGAAGAAACTTATAAAATAGAACTTAGGGACATCACTGACAGGATTGAGTGCCTCCTATTTTAGTCTTTCAAAGTGTTGCTGACTAAAGCTAGAACTGAAAAAAAAAATCATGTTATAAAAAAAAAGGTTTTAATAAATAATTTCAAATCAAAACTTAACATTTGTACCTTCAACTAAGCATGTGGAAAGCGTCTTTCTTCTGACAATTGAAAATGAACAAAAAGTCAGTTTCTGAGGTAGGTCTCCTGATAAAGAAGCAAATTTTCAGGAGAAATCTGGATTTAAGAAAAGTTAGTAGCTTTCAGCACCTATGACACTGAGGAATAATTCCACCTCCCTGACTCCACTTCTTACTGTAAGCAATCCAAAGCAAAGGTCTTCTTTTTTTACATGCTGGGCTTGAGTTTTATATTTATTCAGTCCTCAGGGACATGCAGAAATCAGGCAGGCAGGCATTTGTACCATTCTCTGCACCCACCCTGGGGTGACATTTGGCTCCTCAGAACATATTTGGTTATAGGTGACATTACCTTTTGGTCAGAGTAATGACTTCAGGTTTTATCCATGTACCCAAGCTGGTTTCCAACAAGCTCCTTTGGATATTGATAACCTTTGGATGTTGTTTCACAAGCGTACTTGCGAAAATATGGGGGTCAGAAGAAGCTATACATACTTCTGGGATCCTCAACACATATTCGAACTGTTAGCTGGTACTCAGCTTCCATGGTAGCAGTTGCCATCGTGGCCTTGGCAGCACCTACAGCAGCTTTTGGAGGGAGACGCTGCCTGTTTTGCAAGCAGAAGGAAAGTGTGAAGAATTTAGGTTGATGGTTGGACTTGGTGATCTGAAAGGTCCCTTCCAACCCAGACAATTCTATGATTCTATGTGGTGTCCCCAGTGCAAAGAGATAATGCTGCTTCTCCCCAGCCAAAGTGGGATTTCCAGCTCTCTCAAGCCAGGCTTCCCAAAATGTGGGTTGCACTGTACTCCAGACACCTGACGAGTGGCTGAAGCCTGCTCTTTCACACTCAGGTGCACTGCAGACATCTAGAACTGCTGTCCCCACTGTCATCACTTAGTGGCTGCATGATAATGACACTAACAAAGTATTGTGCTCGCTACCAATGCCAGTTTTGAAGTGGATGCACAAAGACTAAAATTGTTTCAAATAATTACAGAATATTTAAATACCCATTACTATTCAGGTAAAATTTCAGTGAACATATATATCACATAGGTATCTTTATAGCAAAAAGAAGGCCTATTAATCCTCCGAGAATTCTTGTGTAACCTCCAGATGTAGTTATCGTGGCCGACACCTGAATTTTCTCAGAGATCTCCTGCCTTTGTAATTTCAAAGCACTACCTTCAGCAGTTCAGAGCACACAAGCTTTAATGAGATAGCGTGCCAGTGGTTAGAGAGAGACCTATTACTCAGAGAAAGGGATATAAAACTAACATACTGTTTGTGGTTTGCAAAACCACAAAGGGAGCTGCTGCTGCAGGGGTAGAAACAATGACATCAAAACCAGCATGTAAGTTATAGTTTCATTTGCTACCCAGCCTTCTTTTTTGCTGCTTTTATAGGTCATCATCACATTGGCTGCATTTTAAATATTACTGCTTTTCATTTTCGAGCAGTAACATAACATTAAATAAATACTGGCAAGATCTACATGGCACAGCTATTTCCCAGCATGATTTTGTACAGCTCAGCAAGTAATTTCACCTGCTGAGGGAACTCAGGAAAGCAACCAGGCAATCTCATAAGGCTACTAAATCAGTGTAAACAAAGCTGTATTTAGACTGAACCAGAGAATGGTCTCAAGTTCATAAGCACAGGAATTTGCAGCTTATACTTCTTAATGGCAAATTTAATACTAGCTGAGTTTGGCACAAATCACAAAATTCTTGTCAAGCCATTCTGNTCCCAAACTCTTCAGGTTTTGCCAGTGTATCCCTGATGCGTCTGAGCTGCCCGTTTCACTGCTGATCTCCAGCGGGTCCTGGTGCCCACCCCAGTGCTTCTGGGGGGCAGCACAGGGAGGGAAGGGGGACGCACAGACACACACAGACACACACACTCCAGCCCCCAGTTGNTCTCATAAGGCTACTAAATCAGTGTAAACAAAGCTGTATTTAGACTGAACCAGAGAATGGTCTCAAGTTCATAAGCACAGGAATTTGCAGCTTATACTTCTTAATGGCAAATTTAATACTAGCTGAGTTTGGCACAAATCACAAAATTCTTGTCAAGCCATTCTGGCTTTTTGTTTGTTTGCTTGTTTTAGATGAGCTACTAGGAGGTTGCAGGAATATTCATTTCCTGGAAAATGCTGTATGGCGAGTGTAAGAAACAACATATTTCATAGGAGCAATTTATGATTGTTAATTCTTTCTTGATGGAGTTATCTTGCTTTTCAAACATGTAGCTTGGAATCAGATATAACCCCTTNACAGACACACACAGACACACACACTCCAGCCCCCAGTTGGGGCTCCTCCGGCAAGAACTCCGTGGGGAGGAGAAGCAAAGCAGCAGCCACCAAGAAGGCTGCCCTCCGGCCACAGCTTAAGTGAGTTGGTGGCTCATGGTTTTATTTCATTTCATCGCTGTGTACTACAATAGATCTTTCTTCGACCCAGGAAAAGCACAAACTGTTCAAAAAAAACCCAAAACAAAACAAAACAAACAAACAAAAAAAAAAAAAAACACCAACCCAAACATTCTCCCCCCCAAGCCCCGGGGATTTTATTCAGTATGTGTGATTTTTCTGCATAGGTATGTTTTCAGCTTTGCACAAGCTACAATATAAACAGCGAGCTCTGATGAACGAATCCGTGCCTTACAATAAAATTTCATCAGACAGCAGCAAACATATTTTGGCAAAATTAAAATATAGTTCCAGGTAAAAGCTTTTACTGAACATGCATTTCAAATATTTTCCTGACTGCAGGTGGCTGAAGACTGTAGTACATTTCAAGAACGTGGTAAGCACTTCTTCAACAAACAACTGTGTGCGTTTTTTTAATAATGACTGTCTGGAAGTGGATCAGAGATTTTTGGAAAACTAACTACAGAGTGAGCAAAAAGGAGAAAGAAAGTGGCCAAAGATCCATTAAAGGAAACAGTTGATCAAAATGGCTCAGTAATTTACCACATAAAAATGTCTGGCCTGTTTGTATGTTAGATGCATATTTGTCATTTTAGCTAATTTTCTTTTCTAACTGGAATGATATATGGTTTTGTACCAGTATGTTCTTGCTTTAGTTTTCTGCTGTATCTGAGCTTTATTCCATTTTTGTGATGAAAACTGGTGGCAAACAACCATTTGCAATTCCCTGATCTGTGACCCGTGACTGATCAGTCTCAGGGCACATTAAACCAGAGGTGGTTCCGCTCTAATTTATACCACTGGGCTAAGGCCTCTATCACACTCCTGTCACTCTTAAACAGACACTGTGACCCATCACCACATGCTCTTTCTCTTTCTTTGTGCTGCAGGTAAGAAGATGAGATTGAACAAATTACAGTTTTGGCACATCCACTGAATTTACTCCAAAGCTTCTACACAAGGAAATATTCTCCAACAAGGATCTTCAGACAATGTAATGTCACTTTACACAGTGTTAAGTGGGATGACCAGAGCAAAAAATGTGTGTACACTTAATTTTTACATATTTATGTATGCACAGATACACATATAGAGAAAATTCAGTGTTAAGGTCTTTATGTTCAAAACTGAGTTAGAAACATTTACTTTGATGTTCAGCACAAATAAAATGAAATAAAATAGACAAAAAATATGATCTTTACCATTGTCCTTTGCCTGGTGCTATATTTTTATGTGCTTAAATCATCAGGGCAGCACAGCATAAAGCTGATGATATAGTGCGGAAAAAAAACCCCAACTGTGTCAATATGAATCTACCCCAGCAAAGCAATATTCCTTAGACTTCTTAATGTAGGACTATGAGTCAAAGTGACAATTGACAAACGTTCAATAAGAGGTCAAAAAACAACCATGCAGACAGATTTGTCGAGGGCTTATGTTATCTGGTTTTGATAAGTGAAACAATTGGCCTAAGTCATGTCACCTGAGGCTCTTCACGTCTGAGTGAAGAGCAGTCATGAAGTTGAAAAAGATTATAATGATTTTTTTCTTTTCCTTTATGCCCTTCCAGGAGAAATTGCTTCATAGTTTCAAAGGCAAATGCAAATCAAAAGACAGTTAGCTTGAAATAAAGGAAAAATTTCTCTTTGGTTTACTTAGGTTTAAATAAATTAATCCAAGAGCTAATACGATTGTGTAATGTACGTGGTTGTGTCACCCAATTAATAAGTGTATCTTACTGAGAGGAATAGAAGACAGCTTCTTAAACACAGGTTAAAGTGACGGCGTTAAATAAAGTGAAACACAAAGCTGTTCACTATTTATACCAAGAGCTTCACTGGTGGATATAGACAAAATGCTTGAAGAATGTCTCTTCTCTCTAAAGAATCTTTAAGATGTGGATGCCTGTGGAGAATTTCCTTACTTTTCAGTCCATTTGCATATTAGGGATGGAACTTTGTTCTTAATTTCACAGCTGCTTTGTCCTTTTTGGTAAGTGCCAGTTCTTCGCTCCTCTTTTTCCAGAAGACATGCTTTTCCTTTTTCCTAGAAAAGGATTTTCCTTATTGCATTTCATGCACGCAAGATCCTTAGAGGTATTTGACTTCTGTGGAAGTCAGGTGGCTGAACATTCCTATAGTCTTGGAGCAGAGTATGCTGTTCACAGGGAAGAGGACTGTTGTGCAGTGATAACCCATGTGTGTCAGAGATGCTGAAGTGTGAGAAATTGCTCTAGGAGTTGTGGCTGCCGTACAGAGAAGGAATGAGAAAGGGAGGGAAACACTGGCTGAACCTGCTGGAAATCTGTCATTGAAGCAGTTGCCATTGTCCGTGTTCCCCCAGAGGCCAGTTAGTGAGGTAAATATAAGTCCCAGTTTCTACAAGTACAGAATAGAGAATGTTAACTGTGAGTATTTCATACCCACCCTAAATTCATGGTGACATTTTT
The DNA here is from genome assembly GCA_013400055.1 of Nycticryphes semicollaris. NCBI lineage: Eukaryota > Metazoa > Chordata > Aves > Charadriiformes > Rostratulidae > Nycticryphes > Nycticryphes semicollaris. Next base: position 389,921 of record VXBJ01001539.1, on the reverse strand, counting down.
TACTCGTTTTGGCCCTCGGTGCTGAAAGGACACAGTGGCCAAGGCAGGGTCAGGGAGCATCCCTTGGTCTTTATCTGGCATCAAATGACAAAGAGCAAGAGGCTTTTGAGCTATATGTTCTTTGCCTCCTCTTTCCTTCCTAGCTGAACATTCTTCCTTTCTCTCAGTTACCTTAGAAAGACAGGCAAAATCATGGGTTTTTCTCTGTCTCATGACAATACAGTAAAGGTATAAATGGAGATGACACCCACTCCCAAAATTTTAATGTGAAGCTAATGCTGAAAATTAAAACAATGCCAAAGGTAGTGGAGGAATGATAATGTTAGCTGGCAGTGGCCTATATAAGCATAAAACAGCATGAATTATTCTCATTAAAATGTAGAAGAGTGTACCCTGAATATTCACCATATGTATAGGGCATGACAAGTCACTCCTTGCCTTTAATTTCCTCGTTTTATATCCTCACTCTGAGAATCATTATTTTCAAATGTACTTTTTCTGCTGTTGAATCTTCACCTCAAAGTCCTCAACAATTTCTTCTATAATAATTTTTACTAAAAAAACAATTCAAGCATTGGGTTTTTTCAGATTAAATATATGCAGTATTTATTATATTAAAAAGATGCCGTAAATGTAATGGTGAGATTACAGGTATGATGGATTTAAGGGGGAAAAAGCAGTGCTCTTAAAGCACTCTCCCATCTTTGCCTCAGGGAGTAATAAAATAGTTTAACTCTGGGAGCTTCAAACTGGGTAGGGAATGCAAAGTAAAGTGATAGGAGGGCTGCAGCTACACAAACTGAGCAGCATCTAATTGAATTCCTAACAGATGGGAAATAATTAAATCATTTATTATCACTTCACAATTAGTTAACTCACAGGTATACCTCAGACAATAAAAATGTTTTATCCAACCTTCTGCTATGGATTTAAAGTTTTTATCATCTCATTTTCTCCAGATCCGTTACTTCATGTCTCAGTTTAATCAACAGCAAGCTTGTCAACATGAAATGATCTTTCTGGTTATTTAAAAAACAAAAATACAAGTGCAAACAAACAGCTTGAGTGTCGTATTCCATACAGACAGTATCTATTTTGAAGATATTATTCATTCACACACAGGCTTCTACTTTCACTTGACATTTTAAAATGTCTAAGTGGTTTGTTTGGGGTTGTTATGCAATCTATTATTAAACACAAAACCCCTTGATTTTCAGATAAGGAAATGCCTTTGGAATAATGGCAGTCCACTTCAGCCAGCTGCATCTGTTACAATTTTTTACTGTCTTTCCTACATTGCCCAGAGGCTCAATTCACAGAAGAATTTGGGCACTGGACTGCTAAGTCAGGGCAGCTTGCTCCCATTAGGCAGCTAAATGTCTAGTGGACATGTCTCTGGGTCAGGAGTTCAGGATCTGCATAATACTGAGGAAGAGCTTGGCACATCATAGTGGGATGCAAAAGCCAGAACAATAATCCTTCAGAGTTATGGAAATACCAAGACAAGGCATTTAGTTGAAGTGTGGCATGTTTCAAGGACACAAGCCTAGCTCCCTGGTGGAGGGAGGCACACAGTGCTTCATGGCATTCATAGGAGAAGGTCTACCTGTGAGGAAGCATTTACAACAGACTCATCCCACCTACATAGTACAGGGATTCACCTCCATCCTGTGCCAGAAGGGATATAAACCTTCAGTGCAAATATGAAGATGTGAAGTTGAAGTTATCTAGACCGTGGCACTCTCTGAGTCATCTTTTGATATTATTTGTTCTAATACACACACACACATATATATATATATATGTATGAATGTATATATATATTGGTCTGCTATGGACAGTGGACTACTGTCAGCCTGGGAAGTGAGAAATGTAGGTACAAAACCCTAAAGCAGAGAAGAAAATTAAAACTAGCCTCCTAATTACATCTTCCACCTCATTGAGAAGGGGGAGCTATGTGCTTAGAACGTAAGCAGTTGTCGATAAACTCAGGAGTCATTTAGCCATTTGAAAGATTAATTGGAGATTGAAGAATCACAAAATTGTTGAGACTGGAAGATACCTCTTGAGGCTGTCTGGTCAAGCAGGTTTACCTAGAGTAAGTTGCCTAGGATCATGTCCAGTTGAGTTTTGAGTACCTGCAAGGATGGAGGTACAACAATGTTTTTGAGCAGCCTCTGTCAGTGCTCAACCACCTGCACGGTGAAATGTCTTGTGTTTCAGCTTGTGCCCATTGCCTCTTGTCCCGGACTCACTTATCTATTGAATTCAAGTGACTTCAGAGGTAGCTAGTGCCTAAGCAGGGGTTGGGTGGACATGTATTCAAGTCTTCAAATCGTCCTGTAAATGCTTCTTTAAAAAAAATATTTCTTGTAGATCTCTGCACTCTCCAAAAGAAAGTAGCTTCCCAAAACAACTACAGATCACAGCTGTCTCCAAGTCTTTTACTACTGTACATTTAAGAAATCCCCAGAACACTTCATAGGCTCCAGTCTCTTCAGGTTATAAATGTCCCTGGGTTAAGAATTTGTCGCTCATTTACATAAGCCAGAATTTCAACTTCCTCTTATATAGATAAACTATAATCAGTAGTACGAATAAGTTTTTTAGACATAACTGACTTCATTTTAATCATAACAATTATATTAACTGGGTCTAACTGTATGTATGCAAAATGGTAATTTGAATTATGAAAGAAAGGGTAAATAGCTAAAGGCTTTGAAACAAATGTGATATGTTCCTTACGCCATATTTCAGTCTCCTACAAGGGAAAATAGGCCAAGTGTCTAATAATCTAATGGTCATTACTTAACCTTATTGAGATCAAGAGTTTAACTACTTCATTTAAATAGCTACAATTTGGAATTACAATTCTTTATGAAAACAGGCAGGTGAAACAGTTAAAGTCTCTGTTTTCACATATGCAGGTTCATATTACCAAATAGATGTACAAAGTCTAGGAGAAAACTTTAGTGTTCTCAGGCTATATATTAATTACAAATTTCTCCAGAGACATTACTTGTATTGCCTAACTCATATTGTTTCGAGGTTATTGTTATGAATATAATTTTCAGCTAGGATAATTATGCTGGAGTTGTATTCTGTTATATAAATACAGAACTGAAACTGTTATGGACCAAGAATCGTGGCCTGGAGGAACAAAGAGCTGGAGCTGTTGTTCTTGATGGCTATTGTTAAGGTTTGTAGCTGTGAGAGATCAAGGTTCAGGAAGCAAGGAAAAAAGATACTGGAACACAGTTGGAGAAAGCAATGTGGTGCAACTCTAAGAATAAACACATGCAAAAGTTGTTGCGTTAAGACACAACTGAAAAGATTTTGAAGCTGTGGGCAAAGATACTCTTCCCTTGATTGCTTTCCTGACCCAGCACAGTAGAACATTTTGTCTGTAGTACCTTGAATTAGTACTCAACTAAATTGCCAATTTCTCCTGATAGAGATCAAATCTGGTAACCCATAATTTAAGTGATTATGACAAAGCATAGCAGCACGCTATACTGAAAGAAAGGAAGCTTTTTTGTATTGTGGATTGTCCGATACAAGTTCATGAGGTCAAAAAGCTTTCAATTTAATTTGCGTTTTAACTTGGGGTGGGGGTTTTGTTTGTGTTTTTTTCCAGTAACCGATTTCATGCATCAGCTAGATACACACCAACACATCTCAGATCTGCTGTCTCAGACCTGTGACATCTACTTCAGAAGTTTCGAAGGAATCACTTGAAAACATGCCTGTAAATGAATTCCAGCTACTATTCATTGACCTCATGGGAGTTTGCAGATCATGAATAAAACAGGAATACAAACAGCCATGCTGAAACCAGCTTTCTCATTCAGCTGTTTACAAATGTGCGATTCCGGCTGCTCTCATCTCTCTAACCTCCTGCACCAGAGAACAGTAGAACAGTAATGTGCCTGGAAACACACAGAGGCTCATCAGTCTTACTGTCTTTGCCCAAGGGACTTGTACCATGTGCTCACCAAGACCTTAAAGATGAACCTTAGTCAGTACATTTTCCACTGGTGAGAGCCAGAGGCAACTTTAGTTTGACCATTATATTTGTAAGGGTTGAAGCGTAGTCATATACCACAATCTATTACGCTCCCAATGGCAACAAAATCCTAGTCCAAAATAGAGAGAAGAGAATGGATCCAATTTGAAATATAACTGAAGCGTATCAGTAAGTAAGAATAAGATAATGAAAGTACAACCACACAAGAAAATAGCTTGTTGACCCCAAAAGGTTTACCTGTCTTACTAGACACTGTGAAATATGAAAACATGGTGCTTGTCATTTGGAATTGCTGTTCTCTTATTAGGTTTTCAGGAGAAACTTCAAGCCTGTTGGTAGTCTTCCACCATCTCCTCATGCGGCAAAATAGCACCTCACAGACAGTATCTTCACAAATAAGCAAATTCCTATTAAATGCCCAGACACAGGCTTCACCATGACAGTGGTTTTGCATCATTTTATAGTGTAAGGGAGGGAATCTCCATGAACAGAATAAATCAGATTAGATGCTTTTTCTTTTTCTGTTGCAAAAACTTTGCAAAATTAAATGTATTTAACACCTTTGGGAAAAACAGCTCAGGAAACATCTTGAAATCAGTGTTTCCTGGCTGAGTAATAATATTAACTATTAGTGTGTATACTTGTGTGTCTGTGTATTCATTTATGCTGAGGTTTTAAACGACACTACAATATCTTCATCCAAGCACAAAATAATAAATTAATACAAGTTTAATATTATTTTAATTCATTTTTCAACTCTGTAAACAAGAAAGCCTCTTTCATAAATAAATAAAAGAAAAATTACTACTGGAAGTTTTCACTTTTTTTAGAAAAACTTGAACATCTTTTTTTTTTTTCTCTTTTAACTTTAGGAGTGATAAAGCTGAAGATCATTTTAGAGTGCCTTTAATGGCAATGCTCAAAACAACTTTTTGAGCTGGATCTCAGGCCTGAAGCTGTTATAAAGTCAGATTCATCTTCTGAATCTAAACTATCGAGACCCTTGTATTAAATTTCTGCAACTAATAAAAGTACAAAGTTTAAAGAGGTATCAATGGGGTCAGGAGAGCTTGTAAAATTCCTTTGTATTGTGCACTATGTTCCTATACCATCAAGCTACTTATTAATCTGCATTTCATCATTTCTGAACCTGATCACTATTCAGATGATCAAACTCCAAGACTGGACTGAGAATATCAAAGAAAGAAAACAAAGCAAAGCTCACTCCCTTCTCTCCTCCACAATAATAAAACACCAAAGAAAAAAGAACTACTAAGCTGGGAGGAGGCTCAGTCCTCTCACATGTTTTCAAATGGGTCAGATCATAAAATCCATTTTTCCTTTTCTTATAAGGACTGTTTTAGATCCTAGACAACCTCCTAAACAATCAAAATCATTAATAAATCATGTAATGCTTTTTAAAATATGTTGTTAAACTTTCAATTCCATTTAAATTCCTGGTCAAGTAGTTGCCGTCCATAAGTATCAAATAGAGAATATGATTTTTCATCCCACATTCACATAATACAGTGTGCATATAATTTCAGCTTCATTCCATTAATAGATGGCCTTTTCTTTGGATAACTTAACCTTATTCATCTTATCTTCTTCTCAAATATCAAGACAAAAAAATGTATCTTTTAGTCTGTTTGTACAGATCACAAAGCACTGAGTAATTTTTAAATTTAATTTTCATTTTCGTTTTGCTTCTAATCCTACAATTTTGTGTGATCATAGTGTTGGCCATATTGAGGATCACATCAACACATTAATGAGTAGCTTTTGTTCTCTGTTCCTCCAATGTGTTCGCACTGAATATCTGCAGTCTGTCATGTTGCCAGTCCCACAGAGAGTTTGAAGTACCACATCAACGCATTATCCTGTTCCATAAAAAGGATGGGAGACCAAAATTGCATAATTATATTCATGTTGGAAGGTTTTTCTTGGGGATGAAATAAAGATAGTGCACATGGAAAATTTTCTGATCTTGCATAAGAGCTATGTGCTAACAGAAAGTGACAGTTCACACAGCTTGCCTGTCCCAGTAGGACCTCCCTTTGTTTATCCAAGGCAACCAAAGAAACTTGCCTGTGAGCAGATGAAGGGAAGAACTTTAAGCTACATATACACACATGATGAAAGGTTGAGCAGCAGGTGTTAGAGAGGAATAACATCAGCCTCATCATTGTGAAAGGCTGATATGGCTGCTAATTTCACAACAGTTGTATCATTTTCTGTGGGACTCAAGAAAACTTTCACAAGGCTAGGGAGAAGAAGAACAGTGAAAGCCAGATGCTCCAATGAATGAAATGTTAAGTGGGGAGAAATCTGTTATTGGGAGAATAGCAATTTTGGTGGTAGAAATATTTTTTTTCCAGCGTAACTGACATAGTTGGAAAAAAAATGCCATACTTTTCTTGTTTGGAATCCCCATATGAGGTCAGCAATTCACACTTTTTCTTTCTTATTCAGATACAGCAGTTACTTTAATACCATTTGACCTCCATTTTCAAGCGTACTTCTTCTGTATGTGAGACCACATGTATACAAATGTTATGAATGAGAAAGACTAATTGCAGCATAACAAAGTGACAAGTTAATTCTAATGTTTAGATGTCTGGAAGAGGGCTTGAATGGGTTAGGCATGTCTTTGCCTCCAGGTACCTTTGGCTCCAGATCTCTTTCTTCCTTCCCAAAGTAAGACCAAATCTAGAAAAGGCCAAAAAGGGAACCAATTTGTTGCCAAGCATATAATTCAGCCTGTCAGACATCTCAGCTATTAATACAGTGTTTAAAAGTGAAGCTGTAGCCCTGTGTGATGTGATCTATTGGCTAAATAGGAGCTGTGACATTTTGCAAAAGCCAAAAGAGGTAATTATGATGCTAAGAGCTTTTAGATTGGAAGCTGGAAGGCAATAATAAAACTGAAGAGAGGATGAATCATTACAGCCTCTATTGTTTACCATTAAGGGAAAGACCACAGATTTTGCTTTTATTGGCAAAACTCTAGTTTTAGAACTTTCTTAAAAGCAGGATCAATTCTCCATTAAATGTGATCTGTAGAAGTACAGAGGCATTTCTCGAATTTCTTTTAATTATACATTTATAAACATAAGAATTTCTACGGAGAAAAATCCTGTTTTATTCCTCTTCCATTCCACAACAAACAGAATGTAAAGTTATCTGTAGAGACACACACCAAAGCTATTTCTCTGATGTTTTCACCTCACTGTAGCACAAAAAAAGAGGAAGAAAAATTTCTTATTGTATTTGAGAATGTTCTTGTATGGTACCATATTGTGAACGAAGAGTTTACGTCATCATTTGATCATTTATCTTCCTAGGAGGCTCATCATCAGTTTAGGGAAAAAAAGAAAAGAAAAAGCAAAATATTATCTTTGGTTAATAAATAGCAGTATTACTCTGGCTGGAAGGTAGAGCTTTCATTCTCCCAGTCAATACATCATGGTCCTCCTGGGGTTTTGCTCTAATCGGAGAATTTTATTTATGCAAGCAGGATTAACACATCAGCCTTTGCAGGAGTGAGATGAATTCTTGATTCATCCATGTTCCCTACTACAGGGATTTAATTCTAAACTATACAGTCCTGTGTGTCATAATAATCTTGGAACAAAAACCTCTCTTGCTATTTATATGTTGTTTTTTCTCACAAAGTAGAAGGAAGATATCTAGAAATGGCCAGGATTATTTTTTTTCCCAGTCAAGAATGCAGTTTTAATTTCTCTGTGTGTGTTATGTCAATTTATTGAACTGCTTTGGCAGATAAGTTTCAAGTAGTATTTAAAATTATTTTTGTAAATTTTTTAATCATTTTTTCCCAATCAGTTCTACATTAATGCTTGGTTGTGATTAAAGAAAAAAATAAAATAATAAATTTTTGAAAGCCCAAGCTTTTTCTGTTATGAATTATAATTGCATAATCATGTATTCACTAACAAACTGAAATGTTCTCTGAACACATCCAAAGAGCCTCACTTCATCTCTCCTGTAGCTAAAAAGAAGAGAACGGAAAAGTATGTGTTAAGGGGAAAACAGATCTTCCTTCCTGGAGGAAGCATTCCCATGCTTAGCTTGGGTAAATCTTTTTTTCTGAATCTCTCTTCTGTCTGTAACCAACTAAGCAAAGCACGGGAAGTTTCTGTGAATTATTCCAGTGTGAAAGCAGTTTCAGTGGTGGGAAAGACAACAGCACAAAATAATCTGAAACAATCACCCGGGCTTCTTAAACTGAGAACTGCTTGTGATGAGCAACTGCACTCCCAGCAGCAAAGAGCATACCTCAGAGGTGAGTGTGCCACCTGTTAGCCAGCAGTACTCTGGAAGGTTTATTCAGCAACGATTATTTTAATGTTTGCTCTGCCTCCATTTTCTCATGTACTGTTCTGTATCACACGTGCTTTCCAGTTCTTGTGACACAGGCTACTGCTGGCATTTCTCAATACCTACACGTTACCAAAACATGTCAACTCCACTTCCAAATCACAACCTGTAAAACTATGAATTGTGATTTCTCGAGGGAGACAAAACATATGAGGTTCAACTCCTTTTTTTATTAAATTTAATAAGGATAAAAATCAATATAAAACTTAATTTTAAAAATAAATTTGTTAGCTTATCTCTGGCTTATCGCACCTTGTGCTGGATGGAGGCCAGAAATGAACAACCTGTGTTGTACAGAAAGGCTGAGTCCTTAATCAATACAACGGAATATTTCCATAGCCTCTCAGTATGCTAAAAACCATGTAATCAATTACTTTGTCATAAGCTTGGCCTGTTGTAAGCATCATTAAAAATATTCCTGAAAAATTGCTCTGTACCAATCAAAAATTGTAGGTTTTTGCAAAATGAATAACAAAATCACTGCTAAAATAACAAAACCCTGTCACGCAGACCCACAAAGGCAGAACACATCAGAGCTAAGGGGAATATGTTAATCAAAGAATAACAAAATGAAAAGTGATCTTACTCTGCCTTTAACAAGCCCTTCTGTATGTGTACTGAAGCATATATTGTTAGTTATAATCTTTCAGTTGGAAGGGGAATTGTCCTTGCAATTATGTTTCTAAGTCAGAATAGACATGGGATTGAAAATATGCTCTTAGAAATGGCAGTGTTGTAAAATGCTATATTCTGTGAAAATTGCTCCATTAACTCCTTTGTTAACAGGCTGCTTCTGGTACTTCATTCAAAATCAACAAAGCTTATGGATGCAGCTAAAACCGCAGACATTAAACTAGAGTTGCCACACAATAGGATTAAATGTCAGGTTACCTAAGCGATTCCTTAAAAATAAACTTTAAAAAAAAGTATAAGGAAAAAAATTAGGTAATTTGAAGCATTGGATTTGCCTCTCAGGAAGTTTGAATTCAGATCCAGTTAAGCATTTGTATTATGTTGGTTGTCAGAAATGCAATGTAATTTTTAAGGCATGGGGCTTAAAGCATTAGCATGAAAACCAGGAAAGCTGAGTGGAGAAAAGACTGTGTATCACAGAATACAAAGATGAGGTGTAAAGAAAGATCAAAAATATGTCGACAGTGTCTGCAGTAAAATTCTACCTACATGTTTCATATCAAATAGAGGGCCCAGAAAACTCTCCAAAGAAGATATTAATTCACCCCAATCTTACAAATACACTTTTAAGATGGTTCTGTCACCAAGTCCTGTAACCTAATGTCTGTAGTTCAGCGCTTGAAACATAAAGACCTTGTGCTGCAATAGAAATAGATATAACAAAGAATATTTGGAGAACTTTTTTAATGGGCAGAAACTTATTCTTATTGTGGAGACCTGGTCTCACTCACCAATGCTCAGGTCCCTTCATATCAAGAGGAAGCATGTACATTTTCCCTCAGGCAAAATTAGTACCGGCCTTGGTGACTTTATTCCTTTCTGAAAGAGACCTTGACTGAACAACTGTGTGCCCCCTGGCGGATCAAAGTCCCCACAGATGTTAATGCTATTAAGAGCGTGATTTCTTTTCTGTTCCTACATAAAGATGAACACATCAGGAACCAGGTAATTTTCACCACTCTTATTCCCCATTAAAGAATGAAAGGGTGTCCAAAAGAGGGAAGGTAGCGGGGCTCACCCACTCTCTTCCTAGTCTGCTTTTTTGCCCTAGGCATCTAATGAACCCTTCTCGTTTTCCTCATGACACAGAGTTGTGACAGTAATGGTCCTGGCAGCACAGGAGAGATGAGGAGATCGCAGTCCAGGGATATTCTGCTTTGTATTCGTACATATTATCAGAATTTTGCATAGTCTGAGGGCTGCAGAGCACTGACTGCAGGTTAGTCAGGTATTCTCTGAGATCTCAAAATACCAGCTAAAGGCCAATCTTCCCCAATCCTCCCTAGTCCTCACAGCATTATGTCCTCTTGGAAATCCTAAGTGATGCTCGGCTTCATTTCACAGCCCTTGTTCCTTTCATCCATCCTTGCTAGCTCCAGAATCAGTGGTTCAAAGTGCGTGTTAACATATGGCCATCTACTCCTTCCAGTTTGTTCCATTTGTGTCATGCATAGTCTCAGCATCACAGGGGACAGTTGAGCTGCATTCTTGATGAAAATTCCAATTTTCAGGCAATCAGTTTTGAAGGAAACAGTACATATATGCCCTGAAGAAAATTAAATTTAGTACCTACATACTGCACTTAAAATATTTGCCAGACATTAATAATCTATAAGAATATATTCAAATATATGTCAAATAATATTACCCTGTCTCAGAAATTATGTCTGGATATAGATACCACCAAATGCTGAAATTTCAGAACCAGCAAAAATATGCTGCTACGTCGGACGCATTGGAGTCTTGGCCCGAACTGCAGCACAAGCAGAATTCCCAGGTAAAGCCAAGACATCTATATTCTGCAGGGTGCTTGCACAGAACTGGGGATGGAACTGCTGTATGTGGTTTTTATTTGGACTTTAAATCTTGCTAAATAGGACACGGTTACACAAATCCAATGCGGACGCTCAGTCTCAGAACATATGTCTATTTATAAATAAATTACTCACACTGAAGTATCCCATATATTTTACTTTGATTTTCTTTGGTTTGTCTAAATAATTAATTATGCTTCTCTTCGTTACAATTTTCTCACATGAACCATTTTATTTGTTCTCAAAATGTTTTCATACAAGAGATATATTTCACTGCCTTTCTAATTTAATTCCCTAAGCACTGCATTCTTTTTAAGTCATTGCTTATGTTCATTCTTTCACAGCCTAAAAGACTTTGCCTGAGCATGTTTTCTATCATTGTTGTTTTTCATTTTCTTGGCTTGAAGTAGTAGATCCTAGGCAGAGCCAACTAGAAACAGTTTGGACTCAAGTTTGGGAGGGATTAATGGGTCACAGCAAAGAATAGCAGAAAAATAGTAAGGAAAACATTTTATCACAAATTTATATATTCATATGCATATATAAAATTTAAATATTTATATGCATATACAAAATTTATCTAACAGTCTTAAATGCATAAACTTGCTAATAACTAAAAATCATCCCTGTGAATAAATTAATATCCTAAATAGACGATAAATGAAATAAGTTTTGAGTCAGTTGTATAAACAAACTGCCAGTGTTAGGATCTGTGGGAAGTTGCTTTTCCTGAAATTTTTGTGGTGAATGGAAAAACTGTGACAATAAGAACCCAACAGCCCTCTTAAGAAGTGTTATATCAGTTTTTGCCAGAGTTTTATCACAGATATACAAGGACTTAGGAGGGTTAAAAAGCACCATCTGTAGTGGAAGATCTTTTATCTTTAGGAAAAATGCCCTTCAAAGCTTTGGAGGCCACCCAGGAAACTAACATCTGGAAAACAAAAGCAGTTTTCCCATTTAATCCTGAGCCCATCAGTTTCATCTTTGTCTATATGTCACCTCATTCCTGGGTGAAATACTGCAAGTGGGTTTGCCTGCCTCCTAGTTTCCTTATCAGAAACTTGCTGATCAGGCTCCCCTGATAAATACAAGAAGAAAAAGCAACTTCCATAAATAGTTTCTCTCCAACTTTACCAATGGGTGAGACTTGGGAAGAGAACAAACTATGTAGCTGTATTGGACTATATAATCACATAAATACATGAGATGAAAGCAACGCTATTCTTTCATTATCTACCACTTGAGGATGTTAAAGCTAGTGATTCCTTGAAGATAGTGAGAAGAGTAAGCAAGCATCTCCTTTGGGCTGCTCAGTCATCCTCCTTTGTGTGCCATGAGTTTCTCAAAACACTCTTCAGCTGCTGCTTAATGTCCATGGCTCCTGTTCTAGGTTTCCCATGCTGCTGCTGACAAATGTTTGCAACGTTGCCTAACATTGCCCAGAAGATGAAGGACAAGAATGGATATCTAACTCCAGATGTACGCTAGTACAATGCTTCATCATCGAGGTTAAATTTTGGTTGAAGTCCTGGTATGGAGGATGACATAAACTCAGATTCGGCTTCCTGTCTCTCTGCTGAGAGCTGAGTTTCTCTTCAACCACCCATTGTCATTGATATTGCTGTGAGTCTTTCAGAGAAGAGGGAAGTGGAAAACTGCTAGATATTGGAAGGATGTGGGGTAGTGGCTGAGATGAAAAGCTGCTCCATTTTTCATGAAAATCATTCAAGGTGTGATGAGTAGCTGTCCCACCCAGCTAAGAGTAAAGTAAGAGTCTGGGACCCTCCTTCTTATTCATAAGTAATGCCATGGCTCAGAGAGAGCGGGTATCTGTGTTCAGCAGAGGCAGAATTGGAAAATCAAGGTGGGCATAGACCACAGCTATATACTATATTGCCTGGGGAGGCTACTATTTCCTTGGGCCCCAAATCCCTTTGGAGGTTACTAATTGTTGCCACACAAAACTTGGCCTCACACACCCAAGGCCTTCCTCATTTTTGGACTTACAAAATTAAACTTTGTTTGCATTCTTAAGAACATTTGACTAGGCCCTTCTAGTAAGTGCTCCTACTCCCAGTTACCGTCTGTTGTGACAAAACATTATTTTCTCTCTATTTTATTGACAACTATTGCATTTCTTATGCCTAAATACATTTTTCTTTACCAAGGGAAATAAATATCTGATCAGGAATTTGACTTTTCTTCTCCAGATGGCTGAGCAGGGAATTCTGAGACTTAGCCCATGGTTCTCTGAGTAGTTTTCTGTTGTGCTTTGTATAGCATCCATGCATTGACAGATGTTACACAGTTGTCTCACGGACACGCTACTAACTTTAAAATTTAAAAAAGTTATCTTAGTGTGGGATCAAATCTTTGTCTTTTGTGTGTATGTATTGTAGCTGGCAGACCTCTTCTGAACTGGAGGAATTTACAGACAAATGGCCAGTAACCAAAGAACTGTTCCAAATATTTATCCAGGTAACTCACTCCATGACTGCTTTCCCTGACTTCGCTGTGAACATATGTTTTTCTCTTCTCCAAACCAAGGGGAGATTTTCATGGCAGCAAGAATAGGATCTAAACCAGATTTAGCTAGTTGTACTACATTGTGTTCTAACATTTTCTTTTTCTTTTTCTTTTTCTTTTTCTTTTTCTTTTTCTTTTTCTTTTTCTTTTTCTTTTTCTTTTTCTTTTTCTTTTTCTTTTTCTTTTTCTTTTTCTTTTTCTTTTTCTTTTTCTTTTTCTTTTTCTTTTTCTTTTTCTTTTCTGCTTTGTTTTTGTCCGTTCTTGGATGATCAGTGTGATGTTGTTGTTATAAGAGAAATAGTAAGAAACTATAAATCTCACTTCTCTGAATTTTACTTAAGGCAGAGATAGATATTAGGAAACTGCTGAATATGTTTATTGTGTTTTTTATAGTATACTTTAATCTTTTCCTGTTTTTTCTTTTTCTCCTCCTTTATTTTGTAGTGTGACAGCCATGATTTTGTTGGGAATGTATTTGAAAGGAATGTCTGTAAAATGTCAGAGTAAAAAAATAATGAGAAAAACTTTCCAAACACTTCTAAGGAGCTGTGTTCTCTTGGATAACACTCACTGTCAATTTATGCTGCATCATTTGTGCTGAATCACTGTGTACATCACTGTGCCAAAAGAAGGCAACATGTCTGTCATTGGAAAGGAGACTGCTGTTTGGATGCTGATATGCCAACTGCCTATGTGCTCAGCCAATAGAAAAATCACATGTGCTCTGTGATTAAAGGAGGGGATCCTCGAGAAAGTCAATTACATGCTACTATTAGAGTGAATAGTTGGCAATCTGAAAGCATAATATTAAAAAAAGTTATTACCCTAATCTGCTCTGGAAAATGGACCATAGTACAGACTCAAACAAATACGTTGAAACCTATTCAGATTGATTTAATTACAGTACTTAGTGCCTGGAGTCTCATATTCAAGGAGGAACCTAGGAAATTGATCATAATTTAGGGTCATAATAAAATTTCATGCTGTTCACAACATCCACCTTATAGCTTCTATATTGGAAAAATCATTGGCATTTCCAAGAGCAACACATATTCCTTTGCAAAATATTTACTGACTTGCAGTATTCTTCAGTTCCCATATACTTAAGTGGTTCTTTCTATTCAAGTCAGTGGGAAGTTACCTAGTCAAGGACACAATTAAATAGTTCTGAGTAGTGCAATATTTTGAGAGAAATCTGACTGATATTGAGAGCCCCTCTTTAAGTTAATTTATGTCTTTCTGGCTGGGTCTACCTTTCCAGCAGCATAATGAGCTTGATCGCATCCATTGTTGAAATGAGAGGCAAGGCTCCTGTTTACTTTAATGTTACAGAGTCATGTCCCTGAAGAACTTCAGTGGAACTTCAGTGGTGTTCAGTGGAACACCAAAGCCAGGAATCTGCTTTGTTTATGATTGCCACAGGTGTTTATCTGAATCTCTAACCATGGAGGCCTATAAAATAAAAGGTGAGATGTTATATAGCACCAGGTAGCAACAAAAATATGAAATTATTTAAAAATATGCTGTCTCCTACAATTATGGAATGCCAAAGTAGTCTCCAAATTTTTTTTGGTTTGAACACAGTGAGGCTCACTGTAGACATGGTGGTCTCATATCCACTGCATGCAGCACTAAGTACAGAATTATCTGGCTATGCTATCAACAAAAAGATGGCTTTGCTATTTTGATACTTCTAGTCTGAAGTCAAAGCCTCATGTCCTGGAGTGATCAAAGGGCTCTTTTGATGTTGCTGAAGGCTTAAGTGTCTGCTTGCTCCAAAGGATCTCTTCAGGGTGCCAGAGGTCCTGGGAACCATAAACACGAAGGTCTGTTTGCATAAGACAGGTCCAGAATTTCATACTGATGCTGTATCATGTCCTCAGGCAGAAAGAAGATACACTGGGTAGGTGATGTGGAGCCTGATTTTACTGAATGTGCAGCACACAGTACATCCGCGCTGAAATGCTGAGGCAGGTCAGCCCGGTGCCAGATAGAGACTGTAGTGGCTATAGCATGGACAACCAGGGCTTGGTCCTAGCAGTAAGACAGTGTTGTGTAGAAAACTTGGGGAGAGCAACAAGAGTCAGTTGGAATTTTAGATTAAGGTGGGACAGACTCAGAACAAACACCCTGATTTGGAAAGATCAATTAAACTGAGGTTATGAGTGTCACTACAGCTAACAAATGCATCCTAGCTAAGATCAGACAACAATTTAGGTTGGAAGGGATCTCTGGAGGTCACCTGGTCCAGCTCCCAGCTGAAAGCTTCCAGGTTCTACCCAAGCTTCAAAGTTCAATCCAGCTTCAAAGAGCTCTCCAGACTAGTGTTGCATAGATAAGAAAGGGTGAGGGCACACCAAGAGAGAATCCTCATTCAACTCGGTTTCCTAGACATAAAATGTATAGTGGCATTTAAGAGATCTAGGGTATTGTAACCTACCAGTTGGGGATGTCCATGACACAGGGGCCAGTTCTACGTCTGAGAGAAATACCTTTTATACCAGAGAGAAATATCTTTTTTACTTGAGATTAATTTAGTAAGTGGTTTCCAATGAAATAATTAGCAGGCTGTGCAGAGCTTGGGATATATGTGCCTGGATGGGAGCAGACAGATGTTGTCTCATTTCACCAGTATTTAAACTGATCACAGATGTTCCAGGTTTGACCCAGAAGTCATATGGCCACAGTGTCACGTCTCAACAAAAGCCCATAAACCTTCCAGACTGTGAGGAGGAACCTACTTCTGTTTACATCCCACTCTGTAGACATATCCTACATGCAATATGTAGAGATATCATACGTTGTAAAATATGCACAACAGAGATGGTGGTATTTTCTTCCCTTTACCTTCTCAAAGCCTGAAAAAATACCCCTTAAATAGAGCAGAAGCCAGACAAGGCAGGACACCTGAAAATTCTCTGACTATCTGTGTCAGCAGATGTTAACGTTTGGGTTGTTTGTTATGAGTTTCATACATACCTATACAGAACTGCTGTAACACAGTAATAACTATTTATTTAGAGGCACAGATCCCCCACAGAGAAATCTATTGAGTGTCACAATCAGATAAACAGCCCCGTGCAAGCCACAAGCTATATGCTCATTAGAATGGACTTTTCTCTTCAAGGGCATTTACAAATACAGTATAAAAGGAAAAATTCACTATGCTCTGTGCCACTGAAAGATGATAAATAAATAAGTGCATCACAGATTTTGTCTGAAAGTTATTTTGTCTTTTCCTACCCTACTACATGTGAATATGAAACTGAACCAAGAGGGAAAAAAAGAAAAACAAGTGACCAAAATTTAAGAATCCATTATATTAATCTTCTATTTTCTTTTACATTCAATAATACAATGTTTTTGAAAGTTTTTCTAAAGTTCCATTAAAAAAAATTATTTTATCTGACAACACTTGAAAATCGAAAGTAAAAAGAAATAATAAAAAAGTATCAACCCTTGTCAGTAGAACAAACCCCAAAGGCCAGATGATGAACAGGTTATGAAAACACTTTGCACTCACACTCATGCCTTTATATAATATGAGTTACAGAATGGAATCTGAAGTGATTTCCTTGGTATCCTTTTCTTATAACTACTGTCTGTCACTGATAAGAGATAGAAATATCAGATGTTTGTGGCAGTATAATTTCACCTACAGACATCATATTTTGAATTACTAGGAAAAAAGTCTTCTGAAGTATTTTTCTCTCTTATGTTAGCGTTGTAATTCACTTGCTATGAAATGAATTATCCTATGGATAAAGGTACAAATCTAAGTATGAACATGGAGAAGGTTCTCCTTCAGGTGTTACTGGATGCAGTCTGCTGTTATTAAACCTTTTAATAATTAAATACAAGGAGCTATATTAAAATAATCTTTAAGTCCTTGACTTAAACTTAGAGAAAACAAGAAATACAGCAATAAAAACACCTCCACAGTCCTTCTCTCACCTAATATTATTTCTTATTGATCAAATCTCAGAAGAATGAATGACTGATTATCCTTATATATGCATTATAGGACTAGAAAAATGGGTTATAGAAGGGAAGTTTCCATGGACCTTGAATTTCTTTCTCTTTTCCTACATACTGTTTTGCTTTGTTCTGTTTTGTTTTCATTTTGATTACATGATCTGAAGAATCAGATCTGGAACAGTCATGCATCTGCTTATTCCTGAATATTTATAGACAATCACAGATTACTACTCAGACTTATGCTGGTAGCAGTGCTACTTTGAAAAGTATTCCTATCTTTTGTATGAAGATTTGACTTCTGATTCCCAAAGTAAATTCAGAAGACTACCGTTCATCCACAGAGCTCTAATGTGATGGCACCTGTGGGACAATACTTACCTGGGCTTTTAGAAGGGTTATCAGAGAAAACTTTGAGGTTGATAGTGCAGAGTAATCACAGAAATGATGGAGAGTAGTCTGACCACACCAGGAACATTGGCTGAAGACTACTCAGAAGACTATAGAAGACTACTCAGAAGAACATAGACCTCTGACTCCTGCTCATCTCTTTTGGCCAATATCTTCAGAAAGAGGCATCTGAAAAGGGCCGTTTTAGTGATCTCTGAATGGTGTTAATAGCAGAAATAAAATATTTCGTGTTAGGTCAGGGTGGTGATGTGTAGAAATGAGAAACTCTTGCCTGGTAGCTGGAAAACAGATCTGTTCTTTGGCCTAGAATACAGTAACTTGTTACCACCTGATACTTCGCCTGATGAAGAAAAAATACGTTACTGCTTGGACCTTGACACTTTATGAGGGCTTCCAGGAGTTATATCTCATCAGGAGGGCTGACACGGTATGACACACTGGCAGAAATGTCCAACAAAACATACTTTTTTCAGAATTTGGAGTCTGATCACATAAGCAGAACTTTTTATTTTTTCCTTCTTCTTGAGCTGTCCCTGCAGAGCTGATAAATGTATAAGTCTGTCTGAACACCTCATCTGGAGAGTAATCCAGACACACAGAGTGCGATAGGGAATGGATGTCTAATCCAAGTTGCTGACTGGGGATGCAATAAAATGCTCACAACTTTCTGCAGCTGTGTATTGCTTAAAAATAGCTTGGGCTAGCCTTTAGGTATTTGCTAGGTATTCCTCAAATACGTAAGCCTGCAGATCTCTCCAAATAACTTAAAGCTTTTTTAATGTTAACTTATTTTTCAAAGTCATCAATCCTGTACTTCATACAAACAACACTCTTTTCTTTAGTTTTAAGGAGCAGTTTCATTTATTACAACATATTTCAATACAGCCAATCCCTATTCAGTTGCATGCTATTTGGCTATCAGTAAGGCGAAGGTAATTCAAAAGAAATCAAAATGATACCTCATTAACAGCAGATATCAGGATACTGTTTGCTGACCATGGTATTTTTTGCTGATAATATCTGAGGTCAAGTTTACAATCATCTCAAAATAATTGAAACCTTAGACAAAGTGCAAGCACCTGTCACAGCACAATGTTCTCACTTATTAGAAATATCAGCCATATTTTCCAGACAAATTCAGGGTAGTAAAAAAAATGTATTCTTAAGACTGTTCCATAATGATCCTGTGCAGCTCAGCACCATGTAGCACAGCTGGTAAATGAATTTAAGACATTTCTGTGCATAATAGAAGAAACCTGAAGTTAAGCCAAGCCAACAGGAACGAAAGTTTTCAAAGCATTATTAAATACATGAAATGCTACCTTAAGCAATAATCTTTAAGAATTATAGCCTTGTCAGAACTTTTCAATGGAAATGAGTAGAGAAAAAAGCTATAAAGATGGTTTTGATCTGTTTTCTCAGCTTATTAAAATACCTCTTCGGTAAGACTAGTGGGTGATCCACTCAGCAGATGGGTAAATTGCAGAGGTCAGAATTTCCTTCAGTTTGTATATGCGCACAAGGTTTGGGATGTAAGCACTAAACTTCATCCGAGTATTTTTTTTTAAATGAGCCTGAAAAAACAGTTTGGAAAATCTGACAGTGAAAGTTGTCTCCTGAGATTTCAAGGCCTTTCAGCTTCTATTAAAATAAGAGCTTCTCCCAAAATAATCTGGCACTTTTAATACTAGCAGAAAAAGAATCAGGAATTGTGGGGACATGTGAAACTGGAAGTCAGTGGGAACAAAAGTGGTCTAAATACTTTCGAACTGTGATAAGGCTTGGAGTCTGTTCAAGTGTGGAGTGAAGTTTTGAATCATTCATCTCTTTAACTGGCTGGTGAGCCCATATCTATATTAATGGGAACTGCATACAGTGTGTTCCTGGTGTGATCTCAGAAGGATCACATAGAAATAACATCATTTCCCGGCTGGCTATTGCAATAGCTATGCTTATGCAGCTTGAAATTGATCTTGTTTCACCACAATATACTGCTAGGACAGATGCAAACTCTTGTTCAACATCCAGTCTTTCAGGGTACTGCATTTTTCAAAGATCTTTCTTACAATTTAGTAATTCTGATTCACAGTATTTTTCCTATAGGAATTATCTTACATATTCTTTGAATGAGATTTCTAACCTCTTCACATCCCTATCAAAACATTAGAAGGATTCAGAAAAAAACTCTCAAATATCAAAGCAACAGAGGAAATAATCTTTTTGTATGGAAATGGAAGCATGATTCTTTCCTGTTATTATAGATTATGACTAGAAGCCGCTGTCATTACAGCTGTGTTTTGTAAAGGTGTAGCTCTGTATAAAGTCTCCACATAATAGCATGCTTTTGAGAAAGAAGAAACTTCAGGTGAACTTCAGGAAGAATTTCTTGGTCTCTGTATGTGAAGTACAGTCTAACAGAATTCCACTGTCTTTATTTGATCTTCTGTACAGTCTATATAATATACACATCCACATCTACATCTACTGAGCATCTCTAACTCACTGATGTTCTAAGGGTATAGATCTGTTGCAGCACATGATTTTAAAACTCTCTTATTTTACCTTCCGTTTTAGAGGAAAGACACCCTACAATCTCAGTGGCAATCCTGGGATACTGACTTGATTTGAAATATTGGCTAACTATAGTTGAAGTTAAATACTGGCAGTGTGGGTGTGTGATGCAAGGATT
Organism: Nycticryphes semicollaris; assembly: GCA_013400055.1. Classification (NCBI taxonomy): domain Eukaryota; kingdom Metazoa; phylum Chordata; class Aves; order Charadriiformes; family Rostratulidae; genus Nycticryphes; species Nycticryphes semicollaris. The sequence continues at coordinate 369,382 of VXBJ01001539.1, read as the reverse complement.
GTTTGCCAAGTGAGGAATGGGAATGAGAGCTTCCTTATAGCTAAGAGAGAAAAGGGATGCTGTGCTTAAGGGGATAGATAGGGAGTGGAAGTGGGGGAAGGGGATAAACAGGGCCAAGTGTGCGCACCTGTCTCCCAGCTCAGTCTGCCAATTAGAGCTACCTGCAGAAAGGATTCCTGCATGCTTTACTTCTGTTCTCAGGAAGAACATAGACCAAAGAAGTAGCTTCAGGGGATGTCAGCAAAGCACTCGCCTGCCCTTTCTCAGCAGAGCTTTATGGGTTAGCTTTACCCTCCTTTTATCATTAATTTTTCTCCACATGTAAGGGGCAGAAACATCGTTCTGAGTGAAAACACTAAGTTGTTTGGGGAAATTTTTGACTGAAGGAACATGTATTGAGTAGGATTTAGGAGAAATGAGAAAGGGAGTTAAAGTCCCCTCAAATCTATGTCATGGGAAAGACAGAAAAGAGGCCAGAAAATGAGGAAGACTAAATCCAAGCTCACATTTCCCCAATATATTGGACATTTTGACCTCCTCCTCTGGATGGAGAGCATATGAGAAACTATACTAACTGTACTAACAAAACAGCATAGTCAGGTTTAACTTAGTATTTACTCTGCACTGAGCAAAAAGCATGGCTTTTAAAATCAGATCATTAAAAATAAAAAATAAAAAAGATATCACGCTTACAGTTTTTTGAAAGAAGATGGACTACTTATTTAATAAACCTGAAAACATACAATGGGCGATATAAAATGCATACAAAATTAAATCAAGCAGGTACATTCATCACTGACAGTAGAATAAATGGACCCAAGCAGCAAATATTTATTTTAATGACCTAAGGCAGCATAAGGATAATGACATAAGATAAAGAACACCGTGAAAAGTTTTTGTATATTTTTCTGTAGCCCATAGCACAAGGGCAAATGGGTGATGGTGTATAGTAGCACTTAACTTGACACTTTTTTGACTGTGATGGAGAACTAGTGTAGGAGCGTGGCTATCCTCATAACTGGTTAATTGCAAATCCATTTATTTTAGGTGTCCAGTCTGGTTTTATTGTGTCAGTATTGGCAAGATAACACATTTTTTTGATTTTAACTATTTAGTGCCCTCCATTATGTAACACAGCTAGTATATAAAATAACCCAAGATATTGAACTGAAAAGTCATTCTAAATTGTGAAGTATTTCATACAGAAACCGTTAAGACAGGACAATGTTATGTGTGAGGTTTTTTAAGTGTTCCCCTAAAACAAAAGTTTAGCAAAATCAGAATACAGTATACTTTGGTGAAGCTCTGTTTTCTGATGTGAGGTTTTCTACTGAAAATTTTCCAAGCAGATAAGGATCTATGTGAGAGGCTGATCCTACAGAACTACACTTTCTTTAAAAATATTGCCTCTTAAAATGTTATCTTTAAATGCTCCAGTAAGTTTAATATTAGAGACCACGTCCAGAGAAGGTTGTACTACTCCTTGCATTCCTTCTGCTTCTCTGCTGTCAGTTCTACCTCCGTATATTCACAGTGGCCTGAACCACTTACCCAGACTGACTATGGGGAAACTAAAAAAGCAGTAGAAAAGCCACCAGAGAAATAAATGATCACCAATGAGAGAGCCTAAAAGCAAATATTAACATCAAGAAAAACTGAACTATAAACATTAAATGCATAATATAACATTTTTTAAGATTTTAAAAGGAAAATTGAAGTATTTTTAGCTTCTTTTGTCCTAATAAAACACATTTTAGAGCACATGTATAGTAAATAATTCTGGATCACATGTTATTTACATTCTGAAAATCCATAAGAAGCATAAACCCCTAAATGTTAATCTCATAGACTGCTTCTCAGATAACTGGCATTATTTCTAGTGTTCAGTTTCCTTGTAAAATGTTCATTTCTTTATTTTTGCCTCATTGATTAATATATTGCTTCAGAACTTAATGGAATGCAGGCATAAGCAATTAAGGGTGATCTTTAAAAGAATCCTGGAGTTTAAAAAATGTTTTCCTCAGTACATCTGTAGTGGACTAGCATTCAAGAATAAAAGCTCGTACTAACCTGCTGACATCAGTAATTACCTGAATCAGAATTCCCTCTCGTTTCTTAGAATCATAGAAGGGTTTGGGTTGGAAGTGACCTTTAAAGATCATCTTGTACACCCCTTCCATTAACAGGGACATCTTTCACTAGATCAGGTGGCTCAAGGCTTTATCCAACTTGCAGTATCCCCAGGTCACTTTCTGCTCCAAATCAGTCCAACACACAATCTGTTTTTATATTGGGGTTTGCCCAGATCCAGCTGCTGGGTCTTGCACTTGGCCTTGATGAACTTTATGAGATTTGCAGATGCCCACTCCTCAAAGCTCAATTTCATACTACTAATGTAAATTCTGAATTTGGGAATTTAATTAAATTTCTGAGTGTTAGTTTAGGAGATGAGGGAATTAAATATGGCTTGTGGCCCTGAGCTATTCTGATGACAGTTCACCTGTCTATGATAGCTACCTAGATGTTTAAGTCATATAAATTTAGACGAGCTAACCCTGAATACCCTCTCTGCGAAGAAAACTGGTGCAGGGTTTACAGAAATGGACTGAAATAATAGCATAAATAATAGAGCATATATTGTCCTTCTTCAGCTTTTAATCTCCACAAAATGTTGTCTTTCCAGACAAAAAATGTCTGAACTAGGTCAATTGCAAAAACAAGTGTGTGAAGGAGTATTATTAAATATATACCATTTATATTAATTATTAGATATAATTGGGCATTATCTTAAGAAACTAATGTCATATTCTGTCCTCACTGAAACTCAGTGTCTACCCACTAATTACAACCATGCTTGAATGTAAAGAAGTCAGTGATTTTACAGTTTCCTTTTCCCCAGAGAAATTGTTCCCTGTTTCTTCTTGCGCATATTCTGTGATCTCCAGAAACACTCCTGAGCTTGTAGGTTCATGAGCTGAGTATGCTGCTCCCATGTGGGGATCAAGAAATGTACATTTTCAATCAGAGGCAATATCCTTGGTGCCTCCTCCCCAAGTTGATCACCCTTCCACCTACAGTGATTCCCATTGCCCTTGTGAATGGCAAGCAGATGGGACACCCAGGGGACTTGGCCTGCATAAACACCAGCATCATGACTCCTGGTAGAGGGGTAAATGGGCTCTGTGAAAGATGTACAGATGCCTTGGCAGAGAGACCTGGGGGATTCAAAACTCCTTTGGAAGTNTTTTTTTTTTTTTTAGCTAAATTCTAGGAGAGTTTTTTTCTGCTTCATATCCTCACCTGTAAAAAAGGAATTCTTAATCCACCTCAGAAAGACTACATATGAAGGCACCGCAAATTGAGACAGGGTACCTCTACTGTAAGTTAGACGTTTAAATGGTCAGATCAGTCATTCCCTGGCAGAGCCTATTTCTCTCCACTGAGTATAAAGGAATTCTAGCATCACTAGCTCAGGCTTAGACATCTATCTTTCTGACGTTTAACTTAGGTAAGTGACTCCTGGGCCAAGGATGCTAAAAAATCATGGTAATGAGTCACAGCAAATAACTGAGGAAGAGAAATTTCATCTGAGTTCTACCAAAGGGCACATTTTGACCCAAATAATTTCTTTCAAATTTCAGCTGCAACTTCTGTTCTGTTTGCTCAGAATGCAGCATCATCAGAGTACAAAAGTGGCACTGAACAAATGGAAGGAATTAAGAACAAATTCAATGCCAAGTTTGTTAAATTCTCTGAGTTGTTGCCTGCTTTCCTTTTTTTTTCCTCATTTCTATTTCTTTTCCCTATATTGTTTCTTATATTATAATAAATGTTTTTACTTAGTTACAAGACAGTCTATATTGCTCTTTGAAAAGTTAAACTGAAAAGCTAATAATACTTGCATTATTCAACGCAAAATATTGGTTTGAAAAGTCTTCAAGAAAAAAACACAAGTAAAGGTCATTTGTAGACATGGTATAGATTGTTGAAGAAACTGCATGCTTTTCTATACATTATGTATCTCAATACCACAAACTTTGAAAAAGATTTTACTTACTAACTGTGTAAGTCATAAGTTATTTCTTCAAGGGCAACATTGTCAGTGATAAAGTATTAGGTAAGTTGGGGTGAAAACTGCAGACTGATTGACCTCAACGTGTTCCTCATCAGACTGTTCTCATTCCTTAATGCTTATTGCTCTGTATTATGAGAATGAGGAAGCAGCTGTGGCAACAAAATGGATCACAAAAGTATTTCAGCCGGGAACAAGGGAACCTAATGTTTCACATGCAGTGAGAACTACCATGCTGCAGGTAGGGAGGAAGCAACCTTTTACCAGATTTTTGTTTTTTCTTGTGCAGAAGTTGGGGAGGCACATTAAACTTCTGCAAAGATTAAAAGAGTGGGGTATTCAGTGTCTTGAGTGGAAAGAAACAACCTGGGGGACAAAGAATCCAACAGAAATTTCATATAATGCTCAAGTACTAAAAGGTTTAATTGAAGGCAATATCCTGTCAAATCCAATCTCTTAGGAAGCTTCAATGTAAGGATCACATTAATGATTTAATATAGGAAAGATTTTTTAAGTAAATAACTTCCTATTTTTATCACATATATAAAATGATCTGAAAAGTTTAGTGAGGTTGGGAAAAAAAGCTATTTAAACTAGAAGACAATGTTGTCACAAGAAGAAATTGATGTAAACTAGACAGAAATCAATTTAAGCTAAAAATGAGATAGCTTCTATCCATCAAAGTAGTTACTTTCTAAGGTAGCCTTCTGGGAGAACAGAGGCAAAAATCCTAGCCAGTTTAAACATCATGTTTTTTAAAAAGGTTTATATGATGCCATTGTTCATGGTGGAGATTACACTAAATGACCCAAGAGGTCCCGTACCTGTCCAGTTGTCTGATATTCTTAAATGCAGTAGTGTATGCATGCTCAAATACAAGTGGAGCTGCTCTTTGTACCACAGGTACAATGAAATGTCTATATTTTTCATTTTTTTCTATTTCCAAGGAAAAGCTAAAGCACTACTTTGGGGAGCCAAGTGAAACAACAACAAGGAAAAAGTCTGGTGTGCTGATATGATGACATATGCATGCGGTTTCACACAGTAATGTGTAGTTTTAGGTGGTGGAAGGCTGTAGGTTGTCATGTTAAGTGTGATGGTATTGATTAAAGATAAGCACTGGAAAAATATACTTCAACTTTCATATGTTCAGGATGCTGGTTTCCTGCTGCTATAAAACAAATGAAAGATTTGGCTAGTTCTTGTAGACCTGAAATATTAGAGAGGAGAAAACTTTCCCAGTGCTAATTGATGGATTCTACCTCTGGACTCCAGTTGCTCTCATTAAACCATCTATCACTGTATGTCATGGACGTGACTTCCTACAGCACTTTAAATGCCAGCCTTGTAATCATTTCCCATATTCCCCTGACATACCTGATCTGCCAGCTGTAGCTTTGCTTTTGCTCTCACTAAGGCAGAGGACAGCGCTAAGGGGAACGCAGACGGGTGTTGTGAAGCCTTGGCAGGCAAAGGCTCCAACTGGAGCACCTTACAGTCAAACCCTACTCATGGCATCGCAAGCAGGCTTCAATTCCTGCACAAAACTCAGCCGGCTGAGGTGGGAAAACTGATCAAAATAACCCAGCTTTGGAAATAATATGCCTCCTCCCATCTTTGACATTCCTTTGATAGATGATGTCAATGAGCAGTGGCCTCTGAATTGTGAAATAACTCAACAGCAGCCCCAGATGGCATTTTTTTTGTATGTACAGCACTGCATGTTGCACCGTTACAGCCTGTGGTCTGAGAGTTACTTTCTGCGCAGAAGGCACATAGTTGTATTGAAGGATATGGAGCACCCTGACAAAAAGTATAACAACTTCTCTCTGAAAGCTGGATGAATTATTAATTAATAGGAGTTAAAAGTTAATAACAAAGATTGGTCCTCAAAAAAATGGCGTAACTCCTGGAAGGTGATTTCTTTTTCTTGAATAATACTTAATAATAGAATAGTGCATACACTTCAACTTTTACCTACAGTAAGAACATGCTGACTTGTAGTATACAAGCTACCTCTGAAGCATATTTTTAGCATTACTGCTTATTACTTTTCCTGTTTCTTTTCATATTGGAAATTTCTGAAATTTTGTAATCTTTTCGGACACCAGGGTAAAAAAAAATAATAACAATATTAATTTAACAACCTTTGTTTTTTAAAAAGTATAGTCTAGGGATTCTTCTTTCCTAATTTTGGATTTTGAAAATTTCTTGAATCTTTTTCTCTGCAAACATGAGGCATGAGAAATAGATTATTTTTTTTTAATGAAAGCACAAATTCTCATAAAATTTTAAATACCGTTAAATATTGCAAATGAGTTTTACTCTAAAATTATCCAGATACACTTCAACTAGTTTGGGATCAAAACTGCTAAGACATCTCAGTTACAAGCTTATTGCACTTATTTCTTCTACAATGTGTCCTCTAAAATGTAGTGAAATAATATTTCAAATAGTTTATTACTGACCTCAACAGAACAGTATAAGTTTACTGAGTTATATGTGCAAAATTGCCTGAGAATTTCAACATAGGTAGCATATAAATCTGTGTGAATCAAATATTCTGAATAAAATTGCAAAACTTCAACACATTTTGGTATTATTATAAGACTATCTTGAGACATCTTTTATTAAGAAAAGTGCTTGATGCAAAATTTGGTTTCCTCCTACAATTTTTTATATGGTTTTGCAATGCAAAACCTATCTTTGATATTTTTTGTACCATGTTAACTGAAAGAATACAATTTTCTTCATAAAATCCAAGACCTCCCCACCCTTCTCCCCTTGCTGGTTAAGCACTCACTCAGCAGTCCGAGTCCTTTCTGTGTCTAAATTAAAGCATGGCTTTGATTATGGACTTTTCCAATCTTATGGCTGCATGATGTAACCAGGAGAGCGTCGGGACTACAATCATCTGACGAATTTTCTACCCAAAACCACCTTCTAAATTTAAATATTCTTTTCATAAAAGTTTCATACCCAAAAATTTAAATTTTCTAATGAAGAAAAAATTACAAACCCAAATGTGATTATTCCGTAGACAGCACAAATATGCTAAATTATGCAGCTATAGAAAATATACTATTGGTCATATACTTTCGTCCAGAGTTTGTAGGCTGCTTATAAAGTCATAAACGCATACAGATACGTTAAATATTATATATCTTATAGACACAAATATTCTATCATAATGTAAATTTAGACTTCCTATAAATCCTACACTGCACATAGTTTCCCCACTGGAAAGATAACGCTAGTGAACATATGACAAGTTTTTAGACATTAGCATTGAGTACACATAACTTTTCATAACACTGAAGAACTCAGTCATAGTGCAACTGAAACGTGACATAGAAGTTGATATAAAATTGATTATTTTTCAAGTAACTGCAATTATATATTTATCCTCTTGTAACTTTTATTGGGAAACTCAGATTAACATCATTTATTTAATTTTACTGTACGTCTCAATAAATATATCACATTTAATTTATTTTTTAAAAAATATTTTTTACTTAATTGAAACAAGAATATAAAACTCCTACTTTCTTATGAATTAAGAAATGGAAGAAAAATCTTTGCCAGAAAAAAAAAAAAAAAAAAAACCAGAAAAGAAAAAGAAAACCAAAATCCATGGATCAGAGTTTCATTTCTTACTGATTTACAGTCAGATTTTGTCAATCTAAAATTCTTATTTTTTCTAGACAAGATGCTACTGTGCTAATTGCAGATCTTGGCTAAAGTCTGTCTTTTATAAACAAAACTCCCTGACTTCATATAAATGGTTTGCCTTAAACTTTTACTGTTCCAAGTTTCCAGTACCCCTTAGCAGGCAAAAAGCAATTATTTTAATGTACAGTCATTAGACTTAATAAAAGCATAGGGAGAAAGTACAGAGTGATAAATATTTTAGTTCATTTTATTTTCTGCAGAATATTAAATGATACATTATTTATTGGGCAGGGGGAGGAGGAAAGAAGCATCAAGTGTTTAAATGAAGCCTGAGAAAATCCCAAAGACATTTTGGTGTGCTTAAGTGCTTTATTGTTGCATTATTGCTTGAAAATGATCTTGAGTTTGCTTCTGTAAATGCTTATCATGAACATCTGTTTCTATGACGTTACAAGCTCCATTTTAACTTGCAAATGCCTGTCAGTATAACATGTAATATTTGGGGAGCAGGGAGGCGGAGGTGAGATGCTCTTGAATGCACTGGAAATCTCAACACACATCTTATGGCTTAACTACTAAGAGTATCAATAGCTGAGACTGTTTTAATAGCAATGTGCTTTTTTAAGGAAACATTAAAAGATTGGTTCAGTTTAAAGCATTCTTACAGCCACTTGGATCCAAAGTAGCCACCAGGATTAAGCATTCTGAAGCTGACCTCAACTGAAAGTTTGTCCTGTATTAACTTCCCTCCCTTGCCAACTTGTTTCCTATGTTGCCCTGGTTCTAGTAGATCCCTGGACCTTTCTTCACTGAGCAAATTAAACTCATTAATTCTGAGGAAAGCTGATCCTTTTTATTTATTTATGTATTGCTGGGGCAGTTTTCTTCACAGTTAGTGAGTTGAATCCTATTATGGAGAACTAACTGGCCACTTAACAGTTAATGTGAACTCACAAGGCTCTAGGCAACAGGAAGAGCCACAACAGTGACAGACTAAATTAGAGCTAACTGCTATTAGCATATCTTCAGGCATCTGATCTAGCTGCACCCTTCCATGAGTGTTAAGATGTTGCATGAAAGGGTTAATCAGGTTGACAGAAACTTTCCCTTACTCTTAAGATTGTTTCTCTCATGCCAAGTAAGCCTGAACCAGTTCAGGTACCATGTTCTGACCTACCACAGTTCACAGGCAAGCAGCTATGCTTTTAATTAAATATGTAAGGCTTCAAGCTCCTTTTTCTGTGCAGTGCTTCTCTTCCAGAACAGCAGTGAGGAAGATGGCTGGGAAGCACCCACTTCAGGCAATCCAGGTTAATTCACATCAGCTGGCATTTTTTGCTCTAAACATGGTTTACGATTCCTTTCCAACTAATAAAATAACAGTAACCTCTTCTGCTCACTAATAAAGTGATGAAGAATGAAAAACAAATAATTGGGAAAACAATATCTAATTTGTGAAAAATAGCAGGCATTTCTTAAAAAGAGACTTTGGAAATTGAGTATCAGAAGCTCTAGAGTAAGTACTGCTAGCACCTTGCATTTCATTATTGTTTTCACTTTACAACACTAGAAGTACCGTAGCTATGTATAACACAAAGGGAACATGGTCATTGTCTAAAGGCGTCCTGCAGTCTCAAGATAGCAATAGAACCATCAAGGTAAATGTAATTAAATTTGACTCTAGGCCAGTATGTTGAACTGTGTAGAATGGATTTTTGGGAAGTAGGTATGATTGCAGGCTGACTCTCATTACCCCCACCTGGTGTATGATGCGTATTTTGGGGGGTTGTATGATGAGGCAATTGACATTGCCTTGAGCAACTCCTTCCCCATCTATATCATACCTGCCACAAGTGATGTTACTGGAATCATAGCTGCTTCCTGACTATGCCTGGCAAACAACATTTAATGCTATAGAAATAAACACTGTGATGAGTAGCTCCTTTCAGAAACAAGAAGCACATTTCAAATTGTAAAAGATGAGATGTTATTTTGTTCAGTATATAAAAATCAATATCAGTATTGTTTATATCACAATGACCATAAAGAGATCCCTGCAGAGCTCAGAACTGCAGCACGTCTGGAAGCCTGTGCATACCAAGGCAAGGCCCAACCTAACAAACACGTAAATATGTGAAAGTGGGAGAGGTAAAACCAACATTCTCATGAAACATGGAGGAGCAAAGGTAGGATTCATGTCCTTTAGCTGTGCAAGAATTAGGTGTCTTCTCTGAAACAGTGACCCAAATTCTCTGTATGATTAGGAGGGATGGGTGGAATCTCACCCATTAGTCCATTTTAGAATGGATCTCCAACACAGGTGGAATATTTCACCATGTGGAGATACCTGCTCTTTGTTTCTTGTAATGAAAGTATAGTTTTCTAGCTTAGAGTAGACAATTTCTGGAAAACTAAGTGAAGTGAGTTGCACACAAGTCAAAATATAAGGTCACAGACCAAGTGTCTGCAGGAACAGAACCACACACTGTGCTGTGTCCAAGATGTCAGATACATGCACAAGAGAATTTTTCAAAGTAAAAAAGAAAAAAGTATGCAAAATGAAGAATTGTCCAGTACTCTTTCAGTTAACATGGTGCAAAAAATATCAAAGATAGGTTTTGCCTTGCAAAGCCATATAAAAGGTCTTGCAATCTGTAAGCTCTAGTACTTGTGTAGCTGTCTTTACTGAGCCACTCATGTTCACTGTTATTACATGCATGAGGAATCTCACCTGGAAATTAAGTCAGCTTCCTTGGTTGCAAACTATTGATCAGAGTCGCAGCAGAGTAAATGTCCAAGAGGAAATTTCTTTTACACCAACAAATGCCTTAGTGACATTTTTGGCCTGTCTTCCTTTTCCAAGACATTTCATGTGTGGAAAATAGTGATGCCGCAGTACTGATTCACAGTGTGGATGCTAGATGAAAAACCAAGTAGGTTTGTCTGAAGACTGCCTACAATCAGAGCATGGACATAGTCCTGAAAACCAATCAATGAAATTGATGTAGTCAGAACCTTCTGACTGTTATTTTCTCAGCTAACACTATGTGATTGACTAGTCTTTGACTCCCTGGCTTCTTGGAAAATCTGAAAATCCCACTGTTTGGTCAAGCTGCTAAAATCCATAGCAACAGCTCAGTGAACTGAAATGAAAGGAAGAAAAACCCCACATTTCTAGAGTGGGTCAAATATTTTATGGTCTCAAGATTCTGACCTTTATTTTTTTATACAAATAACAGGAAAAAGGGAAGGGAAATGCTGAATCTGCACTTTTAATCAGTGAAAATTTTGCCAGAGAGAAAGCTGTATTCACATCTTCCTGCAAGCTCCCAAGAGCTCTGGAGTGCAGCACTGAAGACTATGCATTCTTTGTCTTAACTACCTGCACTATGCAGTCAGTAACAGAATGTATTACTGATACCCAGCAAGTGTTCTGCACTGAGTTAATCCTTACCAAACTAAAGAATGAAAAGCCTATAGCCTTCCTTGTAAGAATCATTACGTTTCTTTACGTAACCAGGTGAAAGAAATACCATGTCTCCAGTCAAAACTCAGCTTAAAGCCACTGATCTAAAAAAAGGCATCTATGAAGGTGTTCAGTGTTTTAAATTTAGCAGACAGAGGACTGTCTGAGGAAAAGAATGACAAAATACTGTCTCTCTTCCACAATAAAACCCCAAAATCCCAACAGTGAAAAAGAGACAAAGGCAGTTGTAAAAAGCACAAGACTCTGTGAGGAGACAAGACAAAAATCTTGGAGTTTAAGTGCCTACAGAAAGAGGGTAGGAACTGCAAAGAAATATGTTATCCTCTGTTGCAATTTTCTCTTGGGTTCTAGAGAACATAATTTATGTATTTTTAGTAAATAAAGAAAGATTATGCCCCTAAGAAATAACTACCAGTTTTTCCTCCTGGAGGAAATAACCCATAGAACCCTAAATTCTAGCTAACCACATGGGTTAGACAAAACAAACAGAAAAACCTCTGAAGAACTCAAATAAAAATGAATGAATTATTACAGTTCTTATGTGTGTGTAAGATAGTAATAATATAGATACATACATGTGGCTGCCTTTGCTAAAAGGCAAGCTGTCAATGATTGAAGCGTAAGACACAGAGCGATAGGATTTAGAAAATTGCCTGTTATATGTTCCCTTTACCAAATAGTAACCTGAGTACTGGAGGACAAAATCCACTTGCTATGGAAGATAAGGATTTAAGTAGGAACACTGTGTGGTCATGAAGGCATTGACAGACAAATCACTGGAAAGCACAGTTGAAAAACCACCAAAACTGAAAATATCAACCAACTATCCCACCAGAAAACTAAATAACAATTTTTAGTGAGGCAAAATGACACACTGTTTCAAAACAGGCCATTTTCCTTATCATAAGACAAAAAGAAATTGAGACCATGAAAATATTATTTCTGATAGCCCTAAAAGCAAGAGAAGCATAACCAACTGAACCTTTGTTATCCAGGGAAAATGCGCATCTGGGCTATCAAACTGTAGAACATGTTTCAATGCCACTATCATCAAAATTAATCTCTGTATGATCAGCTGAATCTGAGTAATTTTTCCCCTTATGCTTGTATTTTAACTCCTTGCAGTATGGGCATGAAATGAGAGGATGCAAAATAATTAACTACCATAATTTGTGTGTCTCTCTAATAAGATAGGAAAGTAGCTCTCTGTATTACAACAGCTTTGAATACCAATCCAGTATTTCTGTGAAAAGTTTTCCAGAACATAGGCATCATTTTAAAAAGCATCGGTTCAGAGTCCTCAGTTTTGGTTATGAACACACATGATGCTGGTCTTCTCCAGCACATATTGCTTTCAAACTTATTTGCAGGAAGGCTTTATAGTCAATAAAGCAATGTTCTTCTCATTACTGTGAGGTTTGTAGGGCGCCTGTCCTTGGTAAGGTCTCTAATGGGATAAAACTGCAAAAAAGGGCCATCTGCCTTCAACAGTCCTTCTGGTGACAGTGCTGGTAAAGTATGCAGTTACCATTAGCGGCCAGCTGGCCTCTTACATCATTATATGTTATAAATGGTTTACAGCAAGACAATATAACGTCAAATGATATTTTTTAAAAAAACTATAGCGTGCTTTGAATTGTAAGAGCATCCTTACAGAGCAGGATTGGCTATGATCCTCAGGACAGCCTATCCAGGTTCATATTTATGCAAGCCTTTTAATTCTTACTTTTCATTATATTTCCTCTTTCCAAAAATGTGATGGTTCCTTCAACACATGGGGAAAAAATGCTGATGGAAGAAAACTGTCTAACAGAAGTTATATTTTGGATGAGAATATAGGAATTACTGCTAAAAGAATTCAGCTCTTTGGGTCTTATTTTTGATTAATGAAATGTGACTCTATTTATTAGTCCTGATATGATAAACCTGTATACAGCACAGAAGTAATCTTCACAACATTAGAGATTAGCAGACACTGTCCTATGCTATCTACTAAAAAGAATAAATCACATCTATCTGAAATAAAATGGAAATATACTGTCATTTTGAGTTTTCTCTTTGCAACACTAGACAGCTAATTTGTAATTACAGCAAAGAAAGTCCTATCAAAAAAGCAAAGAAAGCAGTGGAAAACTGACCTTTGGGAATTCTATACAAGAATTTTAAGTAATAGAGGAAATGCAAGCAATATGCTAATTTCTCCCCCTTCCTCCCCAAAACCCCTACCTTTGTTGCATTTCAAGAAAGATACTGTCAAGAAAACAATGCCTTGGAAATATAGCTGATCTGCAACTATACGAACCATACTCTGACTTTTTTATGAGAGCAATAATTCCCTTCAAAAACTGTAAACAAAAAGTGGTTTTACATTGTTTTGGAAGAAATGAAAAATTAATCTTCAGATAGCATAATTTCTTTCAAATTATACCATGCTGCCCATAGGCAGAAACGTAGACAGTGATTAAGGAGCCAAAGAATATAATTTAACTTATTTATTTTGTAAATTATTGAATTTATTTTGTAATTGTTGACAAAACAGAAGAAATTTGACGATTTCATAAAAAAATCCTGACTGGGAAACACACTAAGTTTTTCACAATATTCAGTAAAAGAAATCCTACCCTGCACTAAAGAAATGTTAGAATTCTGCTGAGATAAGAAATGGACAATTTTAGAAAAGCTTTGTTTATGTTCTGAATAGGTGGCTCATCACAAATTGGTGATCAATATTATTTTTAATAGAAGATATTTATTTTGGCTACTCAAACAACCGAGCCACCCTTGAGTGTCCTGTAAGTACATGAGTCATTACGCTGATGAATACTTTGAATATCAGAGAATGCTCTCCATTTTTAAAGCACCAAAGTGCCTTAATGACCAGTGACTCTATGTAAGACACACAAGGGCAAATATATGCAGCCACTTTACTCCATTGTGATGAATTTTGTTATTTGTTTCTTTTCAGGAAAACCTATAACACAGTAGACACCATTGAAATATTCACGAAAGTCACATTCACAGCTTATTTATTTTTCCACTCTAGAAATGTCTGAAATTCTATGTCTGGAAATAACGGCAGACGTAATGAAACCAGATTTCTTTGAAAAATGTCCTGACAGGGAAGAAATTTAATTTTATTGTTATTTTTGCTATGTTGTTTAAATAGTGCTCTTACTGTTTATTCTTTAAGTTTCTAGACTTTTAATTGAAGAGAAGTGTGGTCTTCCTTCTGTGTGATGCAAACCACAGATTATAAAAGTTGACCCAGAAATTTCTGAATCAAGTATTAGTTTATTATTGATTTGGTGCATGTGCAACTGAAAGATATGCTAAAGATATCTAGTATTGATTAAAATATGTCAAGTGTTAAAATGAAATTATTCTGGCATTAAGTGTATGTTCCCTATTACTGGTGTGAATACACCATCAGCTTTCAGCATGAGACTTCAGGGTTTTTGCCTTGTTAGATTGTAGTACTCTATACTTTTCACATAACTGCACACCACCCAGTAATGCAGATTACTCTGTGAAGTAGACCTGTTGATGTGAGTATCCTACTGTCTGTTAAAAAAAACCCAAAAGATGTCTTTACATATTTTACAAGGGACATTTTGCAACTTTCTGCAGACTGTTAACAAAGATATACATTACATTCAAACAAGTTACAGACCCAGGCACAACCCATTAGAAAGCTCCCTTATTGGTGATAACTTTTTGTGAGTACAATTTGTCTAAATGGGATTTTTTCATGTTAATACTCAATGGAAGTCTCCCTTGTACTAATGGAATATTCATCCTAGAGTCTGTTATTTCAAAGTAGTTGCCTAGTAACCACATAATCTTATAAACTTATATTTAAAAACTAATTACAATACAAACTTAAAGAATCCTAATATTTGTCCAACTTGATTCTGTAAGGTATTCATCAAGTTTATGAGCATGCTCATGAAAATCACTGAATGCTTTTGATTCCTGGGGATGCTGATATCCATCTCAGAGCAGAAGCATTTGGAAAAGTTGTTCATTTTCTTATGCTGGCATAAGGGATTGCTTGCAAACTTTTGTTCTGGAAACCAGCTGTAAGCCTAAATAGTTCATGTGCTTGCCATGCCAAAAGGCAAAGATTTGCAGGTTTTTGAATGTTAATGAAAATCTTGCAAATAAACCAGCAACTCCAAAATGGATCAGAATATGTTTCATAGAATCACAGAAGCATAGAACAAACACCTCCCAAAGCCCCATCCAGACTGGCCTTGAACACTTCCAGGGATGGGGCATCCACAGCTCCTCTGGGCAACCTGTTCCAGTGTCTCACCACCCTCATAGTAAGGAATTTCTTCCTCATGTCTAACCTAAATCTCCCTTTTCAGTTTAAAACCGTTACCCCTCATCCTATCACTACACTGCCTGATAAAAGTCCCTCCCCATCTCTCCTGTAGCCCCCTTTAGGTGCTGAAAGGTTTCTACAAGTTCTATAAGGCCTCCCTGGAGCCTTCTCTTTTCTGGGCTGAACAACCCCAACTCTCTCAGCCTGTCCTCATAGGAGAGGTGCTCCAGTGTGAAAGGCTGCTGCAACATATGGTAATGAAGCAAGTGAAGAGAAAAGGTTTGCAAAACTACTTCACTTGAAGGTCAGCGTGACTTAGAGCTGCTTTTTGGTGAACTTTGGTTTTAGTTACATTTTCAATGACAATGTTGTGCTTCAAAATGTGTGTGTTCCCTTTATAATTGTACCCCTTTATGGCATAAAAGAGACTGACACCACTTGACGAAATTACTTTCAGCCTCTTACAGAAACTGACATCTTTTAGTTCAGAAAAACAAAAACATTGAAGGGCGCTGACAAAAGTGAAGAAAAAAGAAAAGAAACAGATTCACATCACTACCCACTCCAAATAATCCATGTTCACCAGCTGAAATGTTTTAGATATGAGTTTGCAACAAGTCATATACCCATCACAATCCTGTCTTGAAGCATATTGATGCAATATAAAATGTAACTAGACAGATAAGTAGAATATGAAAAGATATACCCTCCACATTCAGAAGTTGTTCTTTCCAGGAGAAGTGGACCATCCAGTGAAAGTACAGAACAGCAAACCTATGAAAGTCTCTATGGAGCGGGGAGATATCCTCTGCCACTGGGAGAGGGCAGTATTTGCAAATCCCCCAATTTTTCAGAACATTGAAATGTAGTTAATTTAGTTGAGAGTCAAAAACTCTCAGCACCAAGAGAAGAGGTACAAAACAGAAGACATAGAGAAGTATCTATGGAGGAAAAGAGGAGAAAAAATATCTCACAAAGAGCAATTGCAAATACAGCAAGAGCCTTAAGGCCTAGGAGAGGGACGGAAATTAAAAGATCCTTTTATTTTTGCAGGACATGCTTTTCCAAAGATATCCATCTAGGACATGCTGCATGATTTCATGCGAGCTCTGCTCAGATCTAGGTTATAATCCTCTGCTTTTTCCTCTTATTTTTCATCATAAATAAATGCATAAATAAATAAATCTCTGCAGGATGCAAAGGAGGGTAATCCTTCAGGCACCTTCCAGACATCTTGAGTCTCAAAGTCATTACACATTATCAGCCACATACAGCATACATCACCCCAGGTTTCTTGTTCCATGCAGGAATGGTAACTATGCAATAATATTCACCCCCCACACTTTTAGATAAATTATAATGGCACTGTTAAAGGTAGATATCTCCTTTATTTGACAGTTACAGGTACAGAGGCACAGATCTCTGAGCAGTGCGTGAGGAAATTGTGGACAATGTCTATGCTGGTAAATCAAACAAGTTGAGGCAATTTATCCTGCCCTAATGATAACTGTCTTGGCAGGGCTGTAGCCATACAACCACAACCTCTAACCGTTCCCTGAGAAACTGCAGACTTCCAAATGCCTCCCCCTGTTCTTAAACACCAGGTTGTGCTCAAAATTCCTCACTCCAAAACTGTGCCAAGGTTTACGCTACATATGTCACCATAAAGATGGTTTGGGGTCATTACTCATCCCTAACCCTAGATTTCCAGAGCAGATATGACTTCAGGATACTTTGAGGCTGCTTGGTAAATCCCTGAGCCAAATTTTAAAACCAAAGTGTCACAGTATTAAAGTGAAAATAAACAGATAAAAGATGAGACTACTTGTGAGGGAAGAAGAGAGATTTGTACACATCACTTAGTCTGGCTGTTAGCACCACTAGTTTAGATCAATAAAATCTATTCTCTTATTACGTCTGTGGCTAGCTTTACATCTTACCTTTCCAAAGGGAAAACAACATGCCATCTGTTATACTGCACCTCAGCTCTCCATCAGTCCCTTGGCTGGTCTCCTTGTCTTGTAGATCTCTGAAGAGAGATGGTTGCAGACTTCAGCTACTCTAGTACTCCAGTCAGCACTATCTCATCATGTTTGAGTCTGTGGCTCCTCTGCAGCCATCTCTTCCTGTCTGCCTGTATAGGAAGCTCAGGATGTCTATAATTTTTTTCTACAAGCTGTACCTCACTGAGCCACAACATTCCAGAAAATATGAGTATCTTCACTAGAGATGACAATTTTGATGCCTGTGGTCTACCATTTTACTTACAAACATTGCCTTGTGTCTGGGGAGGCATTGAAGACATGTCATCCTTTATGAGAAGATGCATTTTGCATTTATTGTCTCAATTTGTTTACACCAATTCATACGTGCCTTGTTTTCAGCACAGCATGCTAGGTCCAGAGACAGTCCAACTTTGATTCTCTACTGCTAGTTCCTTCCCTTATCTAATATTGCTTTTGGCACTTGCCTGGTCATGATATTTAAGTCAACCTATTAATCTGACAAGGTATTATCTCTGTTTTCCTTTCTTGGATTAGTTTTCCAATCAGAAAAATGCTAGGTCAGGCACCGCAGTAGTGGTAGGAGTGCAGATCAGTGAAGAGCAGGGAAGGGAAGGAGGACTGGGAAGGATGGGAGGTGGGAAATAGGAACAGGATCTCCCTGTTTTTGTTGTGGGGAATTGTTAATTCACTATCATGTATTATGCTGTGTTATGAAATTGCATTTCTAAGTTCAAGGGAGGACAGCTATTCCTTGCCTAATACATTATTCTGCATTTCTAAGGGTCATTTTGAAAATTTCAACATTTTTTTTTCATAATACCAGAAGACTTGAATGACTTAGGTTCTATATAATATGACCAAATCCCACATTTTTTAAGAACCTTAGATCTAGTGGAAATCTCATTGTGAACCCTTATCCATCATTATCATAGCAGGGATGTTTTATCTAGGAAATACAGATCTTACGAGATTATATCTCTGAGAGCCATTAATTTTCTGTGATAATGATGTTACTTGGTGGTGAGAATAAGAAGCTAAAAACAGCGTGCAATTTTTCCTTCATTGTATACAAATGTGTGCCAGTCCTGGACAAGAGCACCAGAGTTTAATTAAACTTACCTACCTGAATAACCCTATACTAGTAATTTTTTACCATTTCATTCACATTCGTTAACAACACCAATGTTTTTAACTTGTAATTTTCTGTATGGCACTTTTTAACTTTGGGGGGTTTTCTTTTCCTTGCTATATCTTAATTTCTTTTGCTTTAATTTCAGTTTTTCTACTTTTTTCTTTTGTTTTCATGGGCTCCTCACATCTGCTATATGACATCTCTTCCAGTGACTCCTGGGAGGTAAACATACCTTACCTCACTCCATCTCCAGTTCAGACATTTTCATCTGAACTGGTCCTCTGAAATTCATTTATAGTTAATGTAGGATATCTTTACCATAGTGGCATTCTTTTCCACCAGTTTTGCTACTGTATGAAAGAGGAAATAAAAGATACAAATTCTGTCTCATCTCCAATCCAATGTTGAAATTGCAATAGTGTTAAGATGGTTACGTGGACCAAATTCAGACAATCAGCTTCCTGGTGATACTGCCTGCCACCCTGAGCATCATGGCCTCAGCCCTGTACAAAATCCCTCTGTTGTGAGCATGCAGTACATAAAACACCAACAGCTCACGGGTTTGGGAGAGAAAAAAAAAATCTTTTAGAGCCCCATCCAGAACACCCACCCCCAGGGTGTCACTGTCCCCTTTGCTTTGCAACAAACAAAATGACAGCTTGAGTATTCTGGTTGACTGCGCTGGAGATCAGGTTTCCGAGGGGAACTAGGAAGAGTAAGGGTCTTGCCACTTAACACCAGATGTTAAGCCTCCCCTGCCCCCTCAACACCACTCTTTCATCATTCAGATCTTTCCAGTTTTGGGATGACATCAGAGAGATGTGGCCCCTCAGAGAGCCCAATTACAGACAGTGTATCATAGTGCGCAGTAAATTAAATATGTTCTCTCAATTTGTGTCCTTTCTGTGCTACAGTGTCCCTGCCTGCTGTGCTGTCCTTGAAATGCAATGTGAAATTAGCCCTCGATAGTGTAGCATGGCAGAAATCAATAACAGAATTATGCCAGCTCATAGGATGGGCTGCTAAACCGTGGCAGTCCCGGCAGAATCTCAATGCGCGTCATGACAAACGCTGAACTCTGGAAAAGAGAGGTGTCTCTCTTGTTAACTGCTGTGGTTCTGGCTGATGTGTTCCCAGAATGTCTGAGATATTGGAAAAGTACTGAAATACATCACCTGGTGATTTCTAGCTTTTATAAATACATTTCCTGACTATGTAAGCAGACTTTAACTCACTGAGAATACAAGCCTCTGCTTTATTACTACCCTCGAAATGATCAGGTGAAAGCTTACAGAGAGAAATGTTTTGGAGTATGTTTGTGTGTTCCTTCAAGGAAGCAGAATAATTTGTCACAGAAGATGAAACTTCAATCCGATTTGGTGGCTTTTACACTGATTTACTAAGTAATCTGATTAAAGCCTCAAAGTCTTCTCACTATGACACTTAATGACTTGTCCTTGGAAGAATATAATACTGTCTAAAGTGATCTGATTAGGACCTGTGGTTCTTTCTGGATTCAAAATCCTCAAGGTGCATGAATAAAGATGAATTTTAGTGACACAGGCAATAGAAAATAATAATTAAATTATTTGATACTTCTATTACTGTAGCTACAGAGAGATTCAAAACTTAGCAGAACAGATTGTTTTCAGGAGACTAAATTTTATAAAAAAGAAATCAATGTTTTAATTGTAATGCAGTGGGCCAAAATCTGTCCTTACTAGAATCCTTTGAGTCAGATCCCTGACCCTTCTCCAGTAATTTTGTGCCATAAAAAAATTCACAAATCATTTTAACAGGCCTAGGAGAATTCCAAACGACTGCAGAGACCGCAAAAGTAGATTGCATTTTTTTTTTACAAATGTTTTTTCACTGGAAAAAATTAACAAACCAAAGCCTAAACTCTTGGAGAGAAGGGCTTGCTTTGGATAAATTGCTTCAGTATATTATATTATCTGAATATAGTTGTTGCACAGCTTCGATAATATTTATTCCTTGAGCTAGTCTTGTCTTCAAGGAGATGAAGGCAGGCATTTAGATTTTATCCATTTCTGATTTTATCAAGCATTTCCATTTGATAGTCAGGGCATCTGTTTGGGTGATTACTTATCTGAGGACCACCTTCAGAGCGTAGTAAAAATAAAACCTGAGAGTGCATGGAAAAGCCTTGTTTGTTAACATGTTAGACAGCTCTGGTAGGAAGAGGAGAAAGAGAGGATTACTTCTGCAGTTCTCCTGTCTCTTCCCTGCCCTCTCTTCCTAGACACAATCCCATATCACCTCTTTGGGTGATTCAGTATAGCCCTACATTGTAACTCAGCTTCTAGAGGAAAACACAAGCAAGCAGGCAGTTGCACCAGCAAATGTCCCTAGGCAGGCAAAAGGCCGCCTCATCAGCCTGACTTCTGCAGCTGCCAGTCTTTGAGGACTTCCTCAAGTGACATGTCCCATAAAAGCAAAAGACATGAGCAACTTTGTTGTGGTAAGGTGATGCTCAGAAAACATCTTCAGGAATAGTATAAAACTACCCTCACTCATTACAACATCAATTTTTGGTTGCCTTCTCTGAATTCTGTCATGATGAAATGAGTCCTTCAGTGCTTTCGAATTTTCTCTCCCATGTTCCTTCTGATCCCAGACCCAATTGCCATAAGGCACCTTGAAATAGCTCCTGATGAGTCTCTCTTCCCTGCTGACTCTCTCCCACCAACTCAGTCAGTGAGGGACAAGGAGGAGAGGAAAAGAAGAGACATTCCCACGCCTGCAGCCCCACAGCACTGAGGCCACCATGGCAAGGCCTGATACCTGCTCTCGTTCCCACCGGGCTGCCAAAATGCTTCAATGCAGAGCCAACATCTCGGGGAGAAGGCAGGGATGCATCCAAATGATTTCCCTCAGAAAGTATCCAAGATGTTTAACTGCAGCAAATCAATTCTGATTACCACCAGGTGGATTTCAGATGGAAATTTCCTCAGCTTTCTGCCAGAAAGCTCCTATCTACCTCCCAGATCCCAAGGCAACCCTGCCAGAAACTCCCATCTCCTGGGAAACCTACCAGGCATACAGCCAAAGAAGTCCCTTTGACTTTGGTTTCCAGATTCTCCTGCTCTCCAATTCCCCAGACATTAAGGCTCCTGTGCTGCCCACCAGGAAAGCTTTTACTGGCACAAGGGATTCACAGCCCTGTTGGTGGACTGCCAGGGAGATGAAATTACTAAATACATTGCAATTTACACTTTTCCAAATTTCTTTTTTTATTCTCCCTTCAATCTTCTTGGTTGAATCTCAATGAAAATATAGTTGGAAATGCAAATTTCACACAGGCTGAATATTCCAGGTTTTGTACAGATTGAGTTAAAAGCTTAGTTTTGGGATGGCGCTTCAAGATACACATTAGGTCAGCTGCTGATCAGTTTGGCAGATGGAACAGTGAGAAATCCCCAGCACTGAGATTTTTCCAGGGGGAAGGAAATGCTGTAGAAAAACTACAGAGACAGCCAAGAAAAACAGACAGAGCTAGAGACAGGAGGATGAGGAGGTAGAAGACAGAGGAAATGTTCAGGGTGTGCGGGGCCCATAGTTTTTGAACAGTATAATGAACTACAAGCCTATGGGTTTGATATTCTTTTCTACCATAAAACTTGCTACTTTTTTCAGCTAGGAAAAGAAATATCTGAAGAACCTTAAATACATTTAAGACAGGTTTGCAAAAGTTTTACTATATTGAACCATCTCTAATTAATGTCCTAGGGTGAGTCTGAATGAGCCAATAAAGTCTGAATAATAAAAATAAAAAAGCTAGAAGTTCAGCTACTGCTGAAAGACAATGGCCTTAATTGCTGTACAAGTCTACTTTTGCTATCACTGGGAGAGATATGGTGGTAGCTTCCCTTTATTCTAGCACATTGGGTTTATATCCTGCCTCCTGGATAATAACTGAGGAGAGAAACCTAGCTTTTTATAAAGTCATTTTGACTTTGCTCACATAAACGAATCAAAGGGAAGAAAAGGCTTTTAAAGAGAGACTTTATTTGTGCTTGAAACTGAAGGTGTGAAAAATGAGGCTGTGCTTTAAAAATCCGTCTTTGAGCAGTCTTGGGGCCAAATTACAAATTGATTTACTTTCTCTCTTAACCCCATGTCAGGAAATCACTTATAATTTGTGCAATTCTTTTTTTTTCTCATTGAATAGTTCCAAGTGCTGTCTCTGATGATGTCACCCCGATTTCGGTTCTCCAGCTGGAAAGTTCCAGGCAAGAAAGAAGCAGATTCAAAATAAATAGAGAAAATAAAGCATTCAGTCTTTCTTCATTCATCAAAAGTCAAGTAAGGGAGATTTGGAGGGACCAAGAGATGCAAGCATAAACTGTTTTTTTTTACCTCTTTTAATATATTTTAAATGTTTTTAATTAAGTGTTTTCTGGCATATTCTGTCTAAATACTTTTAAAATGTGTGTAGTTCTCAGTACACAACTAAGCATTTAATTCAAAGTGGTGCTAAATAGGAAATTATTTTGAGGTACTTCTAGCTCTTTGTTACGCATTTGGAAATCTGAAAGTTGGCCAGATCTCGAGTTTGACTATTTAAAGGAAGTTTCATTGATTTCAGCAGAGCTGCACACATTTACACCAAATGAAGATTTGACCTATACTTCCTAATATGTTTTCTGAAAAGTGCTGCAAAAAGAGGTCTGGATTTCTCCAAGTAACTGTTCCCTTTTCTTGGCTTATTATTACACACATGTTTTCTCACTTAAACTTTGCCTCATTTGGCTTTGGTTTTTTATATAGCCTTTGAAACCATTTCTAATGGAAAAATGTGGCTGTTAGCAAGATTTCCTAAAATGTACATGGAACTAATTTCCCAGGCATTTCTCTCAAGGACTGTGATGTATCTATCAAAAACACTCTGACAAAAGGATTTTTAATGTAATTAAATGTTAGGGAAAAAAATAAAATAAAAAAGAGTAGAGACAAAACATCCATTTCTAAGGCTAACAAGAAGGAAAAATTGACTTAGTAGTTCGTATTTACATACTTGGTTTAAAGTAAATCTTGCAACTCCATCACTAACAAGGTTATTTATTAGAAAATAAGTGAGTTTTTAACGTGAACTAAAATAATCAGAGATAAAAGTGTGCAGTAATGTGACATGATCTAGAATTGTATGTAATCTGATTTCTTGGCTCTCTACTTCATGTTTTCAAAGGTACAAATGGCTGTACAGTGCTCAGCAATGACACACTAAGGGTAAGGAAGCACGTCACAAACTGTCACCTTCTCAGCCTGTATGACAGCAGAAGGCAAGGGCAGTCAAAAGAGTTGGTCCGGGGGGCAATAGGTTCTCAAGATAAGAGGAAGAAAGATTCAGCTCACGTATCCTTCTTGTTGCAGTCTCTTCTCTGAGACACCAGTGCTGCAAATGTATCCATTTCCACCTCCACACAAATCACAATATGAACCTCAGTTATCACAGATGAAGATAAATAAAAAAATTATTAGGGGAAATAAACATATTTTTAAATAAACCCATTGGAAAGAGACAGTGATGCAGTTAAATTTTACATCACTGATCTATTCATGGCTCTGAACTGGTTCAGTAGCATTTGGGAATGTGTCTTAAAGTCTCTGGGATTGATTCTTTGTTGTCTTTATTCTGTATTTGAATTTACAGCTGTTAAAATTTCAAACTGGAAGGACCTAGTTAGACTGGAAGACTCTAGTCTAGTCTTTGGATAAGTTAGAATTTGCATTATGAAGTACAAAATTGTAGAGAAATGTAATTTCACATAATTTCATTTCTTTATTAATCCCAGCAGTAAAATATATACTGTCTGGCTCCTGTAACTGATATATATAAACACATCATGAATTTTAATATGTTTGTCCTCATAGCACCACAGAAAGGAAAGTGTTATTATTCTCATTTTATCAATGAGTAATTGAGGGCAAAATTTCATGTTAATGGAAAACCAATTTGATGTTAAATTGCTGCCAAAATTTGTGGACCTATTCCACCTTCTGCACCAGCTCACTGTTTCTGCTTCTTCTCTTATGCAAGTCTAAGTCTATAAGTCCCTTTTATGTAGCTAAAGATGCAGGAAGCCTACCCAGCAAGGTAGGAAGGCCAAAGAAATTCTTCTTTCAGCATCATTTACGCAGCAGATCAATTTAGCACCACCCTAAATGTACCTCACTCAATGGCAAGAAACTACTTCAAAATTAAGGAGCCAATTTCAGTTTGCCTTAAAATGAGTAGGAAATTTGTGACAGAGCAAAAAATTAAACTTGAGCTCTCACCTCCTACGCCACTTTTCTAATGACTCATTTCCATGCTTTTGCTGCATCTGCTTTAGGAACCATATGATGGGTTTAAAGGGAAGACAAAACTTCACAATGAAAATCAGAATTAGAAAGGTTAATATACTTTGCTACCAGCAGGAACAATTCCACTTATCTCAGGAGTTAGACTGAGATCATAGTTTCGTGATACTGACACTCAAACAAATGAGATGAGTTCATGGATTTCATGCCTCCTTTCTGCCTCCAGTGGCCTGCATTCAACAGCTCTTTACTATTCTGTTTTACTACTGCAACTGTTTAAGGGGTCAAGTGGCAACCAGAATCAATGAAATGATCCAGGTTAAAGAAAGACCTTTTTCTATTTTGGAGGTCAGGAAAAGGTTCCTTTTAAATTACCGCATTTACTGCATAGTCCACAGTCATCTGTGTCAAAATAACTTGGAGGGAGGAAGAATAGTAACACTGATCATGTTGGGAGTTGGAAGGCAGTGGGATGGAAACTGTATAAGTCATATTTCCATTAAAACCAGAATATTGTGGAATGATAGCTTTATACTATCAGAGGCAGAGGTGGCTAGAAATATTTTTTGGACAATTTTAGATGACTGAATCCTAAATAACAACATGAATGTTAAATAATATGTGAGTGCACATAGTCATAAATTCGAGTGATTGTTAGTAATAATGGCCATTTCCAGAATATAAAAATAAAATGTAGGGAGAATATCTAAGAGATCATTGAACAAATAAAAATGACATAATTAGCCAACAGTGTAAACAGAGCAAAAAAATGTTTGCTGTTTTGTGGTGACCACATACTAAGAGTGGCTTCCCAGTCATATACTTACCATCCTCCATACAGTCTTTCTAAATGACAATAGCTGGATGGCTCCCTAGGTAAAATAAAGACCAAGCCATATATGCTACTCTCTTAGGAACATATGTAGAAAGTTCAGGTAGTTAAAGTATCAATTCGTATCATGTATGTTCAAGGAAAAATCTCTGCTAATTTTTTTCATGAGTTAAAGATGACAATTATTACAAACTAATTATTGAATGTTGTGTAAATAAAATAAAATAAAATAAAATGTATTATAGCACAGGCAACCACATTCATTGGTAACTGATATGATTCTGACTGAACAATGAAAAGTTTTAAGAAACTATATTTATTGAATGTTTGGCATGTGCATTTATTATGCTTAGCACAATCCTAAGAAAAATAAAATACCTATTCAAGAACTCCTTCATTCCATAAGACAGGGGTTAGAAACACTTCATGGCTATATCAATTCTATAAAAGGACTACCTCATATTACCTCAAAAGATGCTGTATGGTATGGCTGGGAACAAGTACTGGCTGTGGGAAGTAACATAAAACTTGTTATTGCCAGAAAGCCAACATTTCATTAATCCTCATCCTGAAGTTAAATTCTCTGCATTGTGAGAAAACAGTGATAAAAGCTGTCTGTGTCTGAGCTCTATGAAGTTTTCATCCTGTCCAAATTCTTGACAGTTGGTTTGCTATAAAAACCCTTTTTATTTTAGGGGTAAAGACTTAGCTTGTGTTTGCCAAGCGAAGAACTGCAGTGGTTTAAGATGTTATCACTGTCCAATTGTCTGTTACTGTTCCACTGGCTATTACAAACCCATTAAGAAAACTGAGAGGGAAAAGTGTACCTCTATGCCTGGGTTAATGGTTGGGCATGAGTATCGTTCTTCTGTTCCTCTTCTACTTAAAACTTAATTCAACAATTTTGCAGTATTATTATAAATGTTCTATTCTCCAAACAGTAGAGCAGAGGGACATTTTAATATTGTCAAATGAAAACATCTTGATTCTGAAAGAAATTACTTGGAAACAAAAATTTTGCTTTGGTTACACCATACAAAGGATCGTTTATAAAATGAGCCTAGGTTATTTATGGCAGATGTGAGAGGAGGCAGGCATTCAGATTGGGAAAGGATGTCATTTGGAAAAAAAGCCTTATTTGTAGATATGTGGTAGAGCAAATGTAGAGGCAGAATTGGGGGGCTCCTGGTTTGACTGTTTAAAGCACACAGGTATGAATGCTTTGTCCATTGGGAAATGAAAAGTTTGCTCCCTGATTATTTTTCACAAGAAATTTGAAACAGAAATAGTTTCTAGTTGCATAGTTTTCAACTGCTTACAGTGACATAAAAGTAGATTAGTGAATGTTTTACATGAAAGCAAAGACCTTTTTAAGGAAACAGAATGAACTAAAGATTTAGATATTTACATGGGATCACTATGTCAAGAATTAGCTATTGACAACAGCAAACTTTGGAGATGTTGATGGAGATTGGGATAGGTTCTGCAAGCCTCCTTTACCTGGGAGGTAGTTTAATTGGCAAATAGTTCCTTGGTTATATATGATCTCCACCTTTGTTATGTACTTTCCCCATCTCCTGTTTAGGTCTTATGGAGTTTTTTTTTTGTGATATAGTTTAAACAGTTGCAATATAGATGACACCATCTGATTTAGTCATTTGTGCTCCTTTTATAATGAAGGGAGAAAATAGACTCTTACAGCAGATGAGTCATCTGACATGTATTCTAGATGTCCACTTCAAAAATAGATGAATCCCATGAGATGGAGGTGTCTACCTTTGGACAGATCAATCTTACTCACTGCCTCCAGGTGTTGACTTCAGCTTGCTTTAAGCACACACCAAAGCAGTTTCTCAATTCAACTCAACATAAAGGGAAAGAAACAGAAGGAAATCATATAACGAGCAGATAAAAAAGTCGGTGAAAGCATTACCAAATCTTTTAGAGAAATACAAATGCCGATGAAATTATGGGTATCTTAAAATACATACAGCACAAAATGCAGGAGACAGAATCCCAGCAGTTCACAACCACCTCAAAAATTCAGAGCTAGCTGCAATAGGGAGCTTCAATTTTTACAGCTAGATGCCATGAAAAGAAAATAGACAAACTAGAAAGAATTAATTAAAAAGAGCAGAAACCAACAAGGATTTTATTAGTTTATATGTAACAGGTTAGATTCTCCACTGGCATATCCTGAGGCAACTCTTCTATTGGAACTAGATGAATATGTATTCACTGAGATCTGACCTTATATTTTTAATAGATTATTTTAATATTTTTTAGTATTCAGTTCTTCGAGAATTCTGAGTCTTTGGGCACAACTGTAATAAAAACACAGAGATGGCAAGAAAACACTTCTTTTTTATATTGTCGGTTATTTTATTGCTAGAATCTCCCTCCAACAAAGCATATAAAATGGAAAATCCGAAGCACTGTGTGTATATTTGGTTAGAGGGTGAGTTGCACAGCAAAGCAGTAGCTCCCTTATCATTTGACTGGATGTGTGAGTGATTATGAAGATCAGTATGTCCCTGATATGTCCTTTTTCCATAGACATTCTTCTGGACTAAATCAATTACAGCTCTCAGCCTCCATGGAAACTCTGTATATATAGGATTGGGAAGGTGAGGTAAAGGGGTGTTCCCGTTTGGTCTTGAAAGAGGATAAACTTGTGAAATAAAGGTAGACAATGAAAATATAAAGTGTTAATGATTTCCAAACATTTAATTGAAATGTTGTCTGAAAATCACTTTAAAACTTAAAGCATAGAAAACTCGGAAGCAGATGACGGCTCTGTCAGCCTTGAAAATTAGTCTCATTCATATCATCTCTGTGAATGACATACCTCTGCACAGTTTTTATGATGCCATCTGCATTTCTGACTCAAATTGTCATTATTCAACAACTTCCTGTCTATTTTTTTAAAAGTACCTCCTGATTTTTCCCACCGTATCCCTCAGAATAGTCACAGTCTACACCAGTACTTTAAATAGATATGCACTATAATTTTTCTGGTAGATAAGATCAGAACGAATACCCTTAAATTAGTGATTTAGGAAATTATGAAGGGCTGGAATAGTTGACCTTTGTAGTCCTTCCCAGAGATACTTTATTCACAAAAGCGGCTTGTGGCCATAGACCTGTAAGTGGCATGTCTGTCTTGAGCCTGGCAGAATTTACACCCTCTGAAGTAAAACTCCAGCCTCCAGCAGAATATGTCATTTGACAATATGGGAACTGACTACTGGTCTTTTGCTCAGTAGGTCTCCGAGTTCTCTGTTGGTTTGCATATATTGTATGTACTTAATACTGTAGTATATGCAAAGGGGGACAAAGTCCAGAAGGAATGTTCATTTGGGCCTAGAGCTGACACATGCCAATTCAGTTCACATAAAGAATAATAGATAGATACATGGATGGATAGATAGATAGATAGATAGATAGATAGATAACACTGTTGTATCCTTTCATGCCCACAAAAATGACACTTTGAAGACTCTGCTTTAGGAAAGCCTCAGAAGATGCACTTTCCTGTACTTTCTCTATTTTCTCCATGGTATGATAGAGTGCTACCCATCCTCCTCAGAAACTGGTAGCAATATTTCTCTTCTTTCCTTCCCACCTTAAGACTGTAGCTCTTTGCTACCCACACACAGATTTTTAGGCAGGAGAAGGAATAGCAGTTTGCTGTCAACACTGTGCTCTCCTTTCTGATGATTTGACAAGTCCATATAGGGGAAGAAAACGTTACCTTAATCTCCTTACAGCTCTCTGTGTGTGGCACCATAGTGTAGCTCATGCATATTTGCAGGCACAAAAAGCTATGAGCACTTAGGTCTTTCTATTTCATTTTTGCTTGCTTTATGAAGCTCACTACCAGGCTGTTCTCAGCTCTCCAGCGGTGCACTGGATTCTCTTAAAGGAGAATTGTAAGGATCTCTCTCTTTTTTCTTTTTTTTTATGCTTGTCTAGAATGAAAGCAAATTGATGAAGGTTGGCTGTTTTATTTTACATTTTAAATTTAAACTGAGTCATGGGTTAACCACATTTCCACACCTGGGATTTGTTTTTCTTGGATTTAGTTTATATCTTTAATAAGTGTTAGAGCAAATGTGCTAAGGAAATACTTTCCAGTTTTACTATTTTTATGTTGTTACACTGAATTTAGTTTCAATTTTTATTTTGAAGTCAGTTTTATTTTCTTAACAAGTCCCTTTGAAAAGAAAAACTTCAATTTCAGTTTAGGGCTCTTCTCCTCTTCATGTTCCTCCTGCCCCCACTTCTTTTAAGTCTGGTGCTAATGAACAAATTCACACACAGGTGGGCACAGAAAGTTAGTAGATGCCATGGTTTATTTTTAATGTGGTTGGAATGGTGTTCCTTACACTCTCTCCTTGCCAAGCTGAGGGTGAAAGTGTTGAGGTGATCTCATCCACAGAAAGGTGTGTCTACATGCTCCCTTTCACAGGTGCAGCAATAGAAACCTTACCCACTCAGTAACTGAAAACACATAATGTTTGCTCAGTAGGTCTGCTTCTGCTCTCTGGGTGAGTGCTGGAATTGGCTCAAAACCAATGTCAATTTATCATTGTTGCTTTTTAAGCTCAGAGACAACTGTAAAATTTTGGAATCTTGATTCAAAGTTTCCTTTAACATCACAAGGAGGTTCCACGAGGACGACAAAGTCTTTCTCTTCACAGGAGCAATCTAATTTCCTGTTTAATTTTATGCAATCTAATGACATGTAGTTCATGTCTGTGTCATTTCAGACTTACTCATGACCATATAGCTATTAAAATTATCATGTCCAGCATAATTTAAAATGCACCAGATACCTCCTCTGGGAGGTGCTTAAAGTGTACAGATCCTACTCGAATGAAAATTGTATCTTCCTTACTTTAACCTTATCACTTCTAGTTACAATTCTGTTAATGGTATTAACT
Organism: Nycticryphes semicollaris; assembly: GCA_013400055.1. Lineage (NCBI taxonomy): Eukaryota > Metazoa > Chordata > Aves > Charadriiformes > Rostratulidae > Nycticryphes > Nycticryphes semicollaris. Next base: position 338,584 of record VXBJ01001539.1, on the reverse strand, counting down.
AATTCCTGTTCACCATTGGTGTGTACTTTTAACAAGTACATACAGCCTTGAATCCAACCTACTAAGATGTTATAGTTGACACAAGTTAGTTCATTGCTGTTGGGGCCAGATAAATAACAAGACAAATTTTCAAACAATTGTTTTTACTTGTTTGCATCTCATTTGCATACCACATTTTACAAACATCAAGGCAAAACCAACCGATTGATGGTCCACAGAGAAAATGCATTGACTGTTATTTTCCCTGTGCTTTGGGATCACCCAGCTGTCTCTCCTAGCAGGGAGAAGAAAAGGGTATCTGCTAATTGAGATTTGCCCCTACAAACAGTATGGACAGAATTGTCACAAGACACTCACATTGCAGACTTAGGCACAGATCAGCTATCAAAGGCAGCGTGGATTCACCACCCACTTTCACAAAGGCCATGTAAGTAGAAAGCTCTCATCAGCTACTGAACTTTGTCCAAACTGTTTTGGCCATGCACATAGACACACATGTAGCATTAGAATTCATGAAGGCGTGAGGCAGTACACATACTCTCCGTGTTCGTCTAGGGAAAGTGAGGCTGGAAAATTTTCTTTCCAATTTTACCTCCAGTCATGTACAAATCTCCTTGCAATATCTTTGGAGAGCACTTTGGAGAGGAACCAAGAGCAGAGTTCGAAAGAGCCAAGTGGAGAAGCCAGAATCGATACTCAGAAGAGACACAAACCTCACAACCCAGAAAGGCAGATTTATATCTCTATAATCAAGGCTTCGCTGTGCATTCTCTTTCTCTAATCTGCAGCAAAGGCTTTGTCATTGGACTCTAGTTCTGGATGCCAAATTGCTGTACCACCCTAGAAATGTATCTGTGAGACACAATATAGCACTTAACTAATAGCACAGAGCCCAAAAGGCCAAAAGAGAATTGATATTAGCTTAATTTCAATTTTTATGCTTTTGCTTAAGGACAAAGGTAATATGATTTTGGCAGAGAGCCATTATCTCCAATCTGCTAGCAAGCTGGAGGGGAAAAAACCCTCAACAAATACTGCATTTTAAAATGTGAAATAATATGAATAATAGCACATTAAATTTCTGTGTGTCCTGTTTACATGAATAGGTAGGAGGGAATTAATCAAAGGATATTGTGATCAACTGCACTTTAGAAAAACATGTACCATGTGAATGTACTGGCCTATCTGCCCACCTACCTCTCAACTGAAAGTCTGCATGCAGTGAAAGGGGGGAGAGGAGGAGGAGGGGGAAGGAAATGGAAGCAGAAATTGCATAATGGAAGGTTATTTCTGCATGAAATGCGCAGGCCAAAACACCTGCATGATGAGTAGATCATCACCCCAGCACTACAGGGAGATTTACGAGACTTTTAAATACAGCTTTGCTCCAGGCCCTTAATTAACACACAGATCTGTCTGAAAGTAGAACTAAAAATCTAATTAAATTTTGCATTTAGGACAAGTTTATGTTAAAAGCACTGAGCAACTGCAAGAGCAATTTTATGTATTGCCCTTACAGCAAGCACAGTAAGTACATGCTAAAGTAAAGAATACAGATTCTGCCTTCTTTGTGTAACACTTTCATCCATATGCTCACACATACAGAAGATCCATGAAGGTCCCTCAGTATGACTGTATTCTTGAAATGGAGGAAGGAGAGATCCATCTGTTCTCTAATTACAGGCATGGCTGCTTATGCCCACCTACTACTTTATAACACTTCCGTGCCACTGTTTATTTTGCTTAACCTGTCTGAAAACTCATTGTCTAACTTAGGGGTTTTTTGGGGTTCTCTTTATAATCAATGAAAAGAAGCACCTTTGTATGTTATTTCATCCCATCTACATCAGATACCTCATTTGGGGTGACTTACCAGAGAGTAAATTTAACACAACCAGCTCAGATTAGACGTTGCTTTTGAGATGATTAAGGTTAGTTGATTTGAAGCCCCAGGCATGAATTATGCACTTTCATATTTCTATCTCTGTTTTGGGGTAATCTGAGGAGATACAGTACAATGAACAAGTTTGGACATTTCCAAAGCTAGAAATTTTAATCCAAAGTATTTTACTCTGGAGTTAGCTTGCTCCATATTCAAGGGGTTTTCATCTGAATCCAGAAAATTCTTTGTGGGTTCTCACTAAGAGGAGGTGCTTTAGCTTGATTTGTGAAGATGTGCATGGACAAATAGGAGATCTGGACAGTAGATTGGATACAAATGAAGGGCCTCAAGTGGGAACAGCTCAGGAGGGAAGGAGTTAGAAAACCAAGCATCTCTATATATAAATATATCTGTGCTTTTTGTTAGCAGTAGGTTTGAAATGTGTAGAATGATGTATGAGGGAAGAAAGATTGATTTCTGCTGCCCAATGTTGAAGGCACGGCAATGAAGTGCAGCTGACTTTAGGATACTGAAACTGCACAGGACACCGCAGAAGGGGCACGACTCAGACATTTTTTGGGCCTTAAGGACTTTAAGTGACCTAAATACTCTCTGTTATCTAATACTACTTCTGTAACTACTGGTCTGAATTTGCATCATAAAAAGACTGCATACCTTAGCACCTTCATAACAGAAAAAAAATCTTTTTTGTCCTTCTTTTCTCCTTAGATTGCAAAACAAGAAAGGTTCTGAGAGGAAGGCAAACTGTGTATTGTCAATCAGCGTTATTTTCATTTAAATCAGTGATGAAGGAAGAGTAGATCTTTCAAAACCTGATGCTACTTGTAAGAGCTGTTAGATTGGTTGTATGCTTAAAAAGAAGTAAGAAGGAAATTTCAAAAGGAGATAATAATGGTGTATGGTCTTACTCCTTCAAAGATAGGCTTAGATAGTAATATGAAATAATAATCCTCTAAATACCTGGAATATATTTTTCAGTGTAAAACTGTATCTTGATCAATTCTTAGAGTTCCTGTGGAAACATATAGAGGCATTAGCACAGAAAATTTTCCATCCAAGGATAGTTTTACTTGTAATTGAGAAGTACTTCTTGGAATTAGCTATTTGCTTGCAGCCGTTTACTTCTTGTAATGTTAAAAAAAAATAATTTCCAGCCAAGAAAAAAGCATTTTCATTACATTACGTGTATGCAGTGATCATTGGTGTGAGACTCACATTAGGACAGGTGAATTCATTTTGCCTGCATTTAGCTGGCTATAAGATAGATGTCAAATTTAAAATAGTTCTTTTAGTCTCCCCCATTACTCCAGTGGTGTTCTCTCACTCACCCTTTCTCGCTCTCTGCCCCTCTCTATTGACTACAGAAATAACTAATTTAGATATTTAAACTAAATAACTAAATTAGATATTTAACTTACTGCCAGTTGAAGTACATGTAATGTGTTTCTGGGTCTGTGCATTTCTCTAGCAAACTGTATACAAACTCACAGCCTTAGAACTATCATCAATAAATAATTCTAAGGACAAACACTTTAAAGAATAACTGTCATACTCCTTTTCATGACTTTGCGGCTTTCTTTTGCCTCTGCATTTTTAAATGCTCTATAGAGAACATAGAGGTCAGTGTTTTATCATTTTAAATTATGTCTTTATTTAGAAGTGCCCATAAGAAAAGAAATTTGCTTTCTTATGTTTTTTTTTAAATATATATTAATGTAATAGGATATCATCCAGGGTATTCTATTATATTACATTTTACCTTAGAATAGAATCAAGAAATTTCAGGCATTTTCAAAAAATGTAACTGTCAAAAATTGCTATTTTGTTTCTGTTTAAAGGCAAGCATTTCTCTGTTTTATTCTAACTCTGTGGTGAAAAATTATTAGGTAGTTCTGCACTTCAAAAAAATTTCAGTGACAAGCTTTGTTGAGAGGGATACATCCTCCCAAAATATTTGTGCTTTCCTAAAACACCCTTCATCAAAAACATTTTTATTCCAACAAGATCTACCTATGAACAAATGGGGAGGAAATGTGCTTTATCTGAATAGAATTTGACAAGAAAATGAGGGGGAGGTGTGGTTGAAGGCAATAACTAAAGATATGGATTATTTTCATTAAATTGCCAAACTAATAAAGGCTTGTATATCCTTAGATAAGTCCCTAAAAGCATTAAGTTGGTTCCATGGAAGAGCACAAGTTCAAAATTTTAATTTACAATATTTTGGTGATTTTGGTTCTTTTGGAATTGTTTGCAAAACAACATGAAGTTGAGAAGATACTACGTGCTGACATTAGTTTAGACAGACTAATGCCAGTTGTAGCAGCAGAGCACCGGTTCAGCACGTGAAAACAACCAAAATACTTGTCCTGGCCCTGGAGACTGTGTGGTCTAATTATGAGCTCATTTTAAAAGTGTATTGTCCCAGCTCAACTCCTGTTGCTCTCTGACCTAATTAAATGAAGCTTTCACTAAGTAGCAGCACATCTTCATCATGAACATATCCCACATCTTCAGCCTTGGGAAAGCATTTTCCTATCTGTGAGCCTGTGAGCGCAGTGTGGTGGGGCCTGAAAGTGCTGAGGGCAGCGGAGTGGAGGTTTTCAGCAGGGCTGTGATAAGGGAAAGGTCTGGGATCCATAAGCTGGAGGACGTCGTAGATAATACCTGACCTTCCCCTCTCTTCCTTTTGGCTTAATGCTAATTCAGACTGTGTTTTTCCATGTCAGAGCAGAGGCACAGGACATGGTGTTGGTAAGAGTGGTAATATCTGTCTTCCTTCTCTTTCCTTCCCCAGTGCACACTGCCGTCCTCTAGGCAGCACACATGCTTTTTTTTTCATACAGGAGGAACTGTGTGAAAATCATTATTAAGACCCTGGGTCCCACTTCTCCAGGAAGGACCTAAAACCTTTCTGGCTGGTCTCTTCACTATTCAGGATTCATTAGGTGCCTCCAGTGGGTCCAGTTACCCACAGCAGCATGGTGGCCGGGGCAAGAAAGGCTCCTAGGATGGGGTTGTGCATCGCAGGGAGGTAACCAGCTGGCTACAAACTGATCTGATGGTCTCAAGGACGCAGATTATGAAATACTCTTTTTAGGGGGTGCTCATGTAAATCAGGAAACAGCAGCACCAGCCTGAATGGAATAAAGTGTATGAAACAGCTTTTATGATTTCAGGTAAATGTCCCTGCATATTAGCTCATTTCCGAATATCAAGAATGTCTTTCATTGCCAACTACTTCAGGCTTACCACAGGGTCTAAGTATTCACACAGGCTGTTACAGGGGCCATTTGATACCCGAACTTATCACACATGGTTACCTGTTCATTTGCCCAGTCTTTAGCGTAACACTGCGGTGAAAATTTTTCTTGTTTCATGTGTTTAATATTTATGTTGGATAGCTGCAAGATATAATGAAAATTCATTTTCACAGCTGGTTTGAACCTGCTTATTTCTACTCTTCTGAAAGGCAAGAAGACAGAGAGATGAGATATCTCGCATGGGAAGGTAAAAAAGGAGAACAACAGTCAGAAAATAATGGAAATGTTCTGCATATAAAAACAATATGAGAGAAAATATTGATTTTCTCTGGAATAAGACCTCCCCAAAACACGCTCGTCTATTTATCTAATGACAGGGTAGATTACTTGATGCTGCTTCTTTGTATGTCACCAAGTGCATGTCCACAAGGACCTGTCAGTTTGATTGGAACCTATCAAATAGGTTCAACGGGTTTTGAATCAACCCCTGCACTTCTTCGTGGCTCTATTTCTCTATCAGATCTGTGTAAACAAGACTCCTGCCAGCAGGGGGTGGATCTGGTCTGAAAACAGGGACAAACCGGGAATGCATCTTAATGCACCAGACACCACCCTGTTTTAATCATTATATTTATTTATAACAGTATAATAGGGAAAGTGCCAAGACATTATCTAATACACGGATGGTGCCGCAACAGCTTTTCATCTTAGTCTGGGAACCATTAAGACATTTTGCTGCATAAATAACACAGTGAATTAAGTCTTCTCCTTGTATCAGCACCATATGTTAATAGCAAACATATTTATAATGTTTATTTGAATAGCTTCAAAAGGGGATATTATAACAGATCAGTTGAACTGTAAACACTATTAAAACACTTTTTAAACTTTGTCGCTAATGTCTCAGTAGATGGTGAAAAATACGGGTGAGAAATATCAAAAGTGCTGATGAAAACACAACATTTCTACATATGAACTTTGAATTTCTAGCTACCTTTATTAACTATGTGAATTCACTGGTCTCAGTAATAACCTAAATGCTTACAGTTCCCTCTTAGATGAATAACAGCAAATGTTGGGCTGTGTTACTAGTCTGTGGTCTTCCATCAGTAAAAACTTGTTCTATTACAGGGAGCTGCAATGCTGACATTTGTAAATTTCTGGGTGATATATTAGACATACCATAAATACAGCTGATAGTAGCAGTTGCCGTGGCCACAAATTAGGCTAGTAAATCAAAAGTAAGTACTCACATGGCTGTTTTTGTGAGAAAGCTGCAAATTAGCAGATTATTCTATGCAAGTTCACATATCACTGAAAAATGTTAGTGAGATCAATGCAAGTGACACTCATTTTATCTGTTCTCCTTGCTTGTTAACAGTACTGCCATCAGCATTTTTTTGCCCTTTTTCAAAGAGACTCACGTTCATTTCCAAAGGCAGTATTAAACAGCAGGTCAGCTGCAGTGCGTGTGTGTGTGCGTTGTCTCCTTTAAATGCATTCTTGAGTGAACTCTGATAGCTGTTAAGACAGTGATGGGACTACTCAGTGGGAAAGGATATTTAGCTTTCCGCAACACAGGGAGATGCTGATTTTTTTGTATCTGTATCCAGCCAGGTTAGTCAGCAGAAAATCTGGCTGCACAATGAAAACTTTTCCTAAGGTTTCCACAATAGATTAAAAAGTAATGCCAGAGGTTTGTGCATCCTAAGCTAGTCCTTTAAAACAAAAAATCATGATGCCAAAGTTTTGATTTAATGGAAGGAAACAAGTAAAATATTACATTGTCTAGGCTTCACTTGTTTAAACATAGGTACCTAGTGTCATTTAAAATATGCTAAGATATGCGAGACAGTTGTATGTGGCTGGTGCATATGATACAGGGATCTATGGGGGACTCTTCTTCTTCTCAAAATCAGGGTAGGGGTCTGACAGGATAGCACAGAACATCTGAAAAGGCATTACACTCCACATATGCATTGGCAAATGAATCATATCCACAGAGAAAAATACCACAGTTGCCAGTAAGTACTTTCAAATGTCTACATAAGTTCAACAGCTCCTTTCTGCTTACGCTCCAGAGACATGCCTTATTCCTTGGCTATTTCAGTCAGTCTGAGAAACTGGGTTCTTTCTGGACAGTGAAAATCTGTTCTTATATGTGACTGGTCTAATTATCAGTCCCAAATTTAAGGGACTAGTTTTTTGAATGAGGTTCTGGTTACAGGACTGCTAGTCTCAATTTTCTAAAGGAGCCCAGGAAGTGGTTTACGGGCTAAGCGCTTGCTTGCTTGTAGAAATGAACTCACTAATCATACTGTTTCACCATGTCTCACACGAGTTTTATATGTGAAGCTCTTTTAAACAGCTGAGTCCTTCTGCAGATTCCAATCCTCTACAGTGAAGCTTGTGTACCAAAATGGAGAGACAGCACTGAAACAATTCAGCTGGACTTGGCAACTTTGAACATAGTTGCACAAGTACAGTATTTTCCATTCAAATTCCTGACATTTCCTGACCTAGACATAGATGCTCACTAGTTGTTTCAGCATGTGTGGATGGATCTAGGGCACTGTGTTGTATGAACCTGACTCTTAGCACCAATAATATGGCTTAGAAAACTCAGAATGACAATATGTTCAGAATTTTGACATACATTCCTTAAAAACAAGCTGTCTGAAGAGCATTAAAAGAATATAATATTGCAGAAGCAAAACCCCCAGAAGTTAGAAAATACTTGGTCTGATTATATATATACTTGGCTGCATACAACCCTGATTTTTTTTCTTTGGGTATATGTACTATAGCATGGCATGTAATTAACATTCAAACATGTTACAGAACATGAGCTATTTCAGGGCACAGGACAGCACAGTTTCTGAATAAGAATCAAAACACCACATAGCTGCTATGCAGCAAGCACTGTCCCTCAGAGACTGAGAAAAACCCAGCAGTGTAAGGCTTTGCTTCAATCTGTTGGTTTGCTGCGTTCCTAGGCCACAGATTTTAGTACGTTATATGAGCTATGAAGGCAGGGTGTAAATGAAGGTAATCACCAGCTGTAAACCAGATAAGGAGTCCTTAATCAATCCTTTCACCTTGTTTCCTAACAACCCCTAACAATAATGTACTGCATGTGCACTCCTTTTAATACCTGTAAAAAGTCAGTTGTGTCCTTTGTCAAAGATGACTTAAGATTTGTTGGCTACTTTTCTTAGTATCATAGTTTCAGAGTGTGGCAAGAAAATGAATATAAAATATTGTGATTACTATTGCATTTCATGTGGGCTTTAATCCATATTTCTCTTGTTGCAGTTTGCTGCTTTCAGAATGGTTCATGTCTTGTATCTCTAAACCAACAAAAGAATATTTCGGAATATGCAGACGACACCAAGCTGTGTAGTGCAGTTGACTCACGTGAGGAAAGGGATGTCATCCAGAGGGACCCTAACAGCTTTGAGGACCGGGCCCATGTGAACCTCATGAAGTTCAACAAGGCTAAGTGTAAGGTCCTGCATCTGGGTCAGGGCAATCCTCAGTATTGTTACAGGCTCAGGGAGGAACTGATTGAGAGCAGCCCTGCAGAGAAGTATTTCAAGCTGCTGGTGGATGAAAAAATTGGCATCAGCTGGCAATGTGCATATATACCCCAGAAAGCCAATCATATCCTGGGTTGCATTAAAAAAAAGAAAAAAAAAAAAAAAGCAAAAAGCATGACCAGCAGGTTGAGGAGGTGTTTCTCCCTCTCTACTACATTCTTGTGAGACAGCCTCCAGAGTACTGCATCTGGTCTGGGGTCCTCTGTACAAGAAAGAAATAGAAATTGACCTTTTGGATCAGGTCCAGAGGAGGATCACAAAAGTGGGTTGGAACAGAGGGCAGCAACACCTCTTGTATGAGGAAAGGATGAAAGAGTTGAGGTTGTCCAGCCTGGAGAAGACAAGGCTCTGGGGAGATATTATTGCAGCCTTCCAGTGCTTAAAGGGGTCTTGTAAGACACAGAGAGGGTCTTTACCAAGATCTGTAGTGACAAAACAAGGACTAATGTTTTAAAACTGAAAGAAGTTAGATTTAGATTGGGTACAAGGAAGATATTTTTTTATGATGAGGGTAGTGAGGCACTGGAACAGGTTGTCCAGAGAAGCTGTGGATGTTCCATCATTGGAAGTGTTCAAGGTCAGGTTGGATGGGGGTTTGAACAACCTGATCTAGTAGATGTCCCTGCCCATGGCAGCACGGTTGGACAAGATGATCTTTAAAGGTCCCTTCCAACCCAAACTGTTCTGTGATTCCATGAATATAAGAGTGCTCAAACTAGCCCCTGATTTCTGTCAGTCCTTTTCAGTTCCCCTTAGAGCAGCATGAATACTGCAAATGGCAACCTTGCTTCAGGGGCATGCAAGAGGTAGGTACTTCAACAAAATCACAACAAAACAAACATCCATGTTGGTTTGCAATCTGTGAGTCTACAGACTGAGACTCGAGCTGTGCTACTTGTGACACGCACCTGTGAATTCCGCAGTCCTACTGGATTCTTGGATTATTGGAAAGTTCATGGCAAGCTGGAGGGTGTGTAGGGAGATGTCAGTTCTTGAATTTGCCTCTTCCCATGCATTGTTGGACAGGAAAGAACATATGCTGTGACTACAGCGGGATTATTCACTTAGTGCAGCAGGATCAAATTGCTGTTTTGAAATAACCTTTCCCGTATTAGACAAGCTAACATGAGGAAGGAAGAAATCGCTCATATGAGTACTTAGATCATCCTCCAACATGTAGGAATGGCACCAGTTCTGACTTTTGTTATTTTCTCCAGTCTTAAAGCCTCTCATGCACTTTTGGTCTGAATACCAGAATCAAGTTCAAGAGCTTTGAGGAAGTCCACAGGATACATGGCCAATCTCTACAAGGGCAGAGTTTATGCTAAATCCAGCTCTTAAATATGATATTATTTTAATATTTGATTCATTATATTGTTTGAAGTGGAGCCACTCAGTCTGCCTTCTGCAGTCTGCCAATTTTTAATCATGAACTGAAATTTGAAATGCTTATTTTATTAGGGAAAATATGCCAACATTGAAAATATTATTATTAATTAAAAAATAATGTTTTAGTTATTTTGCCTCCGAAAATGCAGTCAAAACTTCTGTTCATAAATTTAGTAATGCATGTAACATCTATTTTGTTTGTTTCTCTAAGAATGTAAGTGCTTTTGTGCAATAAAATCTTTACATGATTAGAGACAGAGTATCCTGTAAACACATTATATCCACAAACAAGATGGTGATATGTCCTATTTAACCCATATTAACTCATTATGTCAAAACATTTTACAGCTGCCTACCCTTCATTTTTTGGTCTTCAGTTTAATGGAAATTCCTCCTGTTAAATTCTTTGCTATGCAGACGTTTTCCATTGCAGACATTTTCCATTGCACACTTTTCTGCCATTTCTCGTCAAAAGTAATCTTTATACCAGTGCTTACTGATATTTAATGATGGGCAGCTACCAAAAGTTCAAGTCTCAGAATGACCTCATTACTTAATTTTGGCTTCACTCTATTTTCATATTTGAGGTTGAAACAAAAGACAAGTGAGTAAAGATCTCAGCTCACTACACTATGGGTCACCTTAACCTTAAAAGCTTTATTTTCCCCCTTCGTGTCCACCATCCATACTTTTCATGCAAATAGGCTGCTTTACTGACTTTGCTTGTTGTTTCCTCAGTAAGATACTTGACTAGGTCTATCTTATTGTCACATTTTCTGCCACGTTTAGGTCTACTGCTGTGACTCTATGAATCACATTTCTTCAGTAAAGCTCTAATGATCCTGGCAATTATATGGTAGGTTATACTACTGACAAGGCATATTCATTTCAACACCTTAAATATTTTAAGGGATCTCACAAAACTTTGCTACTGCCTGGAAACCATCACTTATCTAGTGATATAAAGTATATATTTGCATTATAAACACTTTACATTTTGGCTTACCATAAGAATTTTTCACTTAGGGTTAAATGCAACCCATTACCTCAGCTTACTGAGATTCTTAAATCAGGATATGTCTAATGGAAGTCACAAAAGTTATATATCCTTAGATCTTCTTGTGGAATTTCTTCTCAGTCCTTGCAGACTTTGACAAAGAAAACCCAAACACACCAAAAAGCAAAGTCAAGTGGACAGGTAATATTTTGCAATTGATGCAGAAGAAAGATTAGTTTATAAAATGCAACTTCCTCTTTCCTGTGAAAGGCACACCTTTATGAAAGAGTGCAATATTTTCAGCTGGATTCAACAGTGCTTACCAGGCCAACACCTCCTAGAGGTTTTTACACCATACAGGTTTTTACATCATACAGGGTAAGCATACCAGGGCATCCTTCTGTTCAGGTCACGTGGAGGGAGAAAAAGAGGCATCTCAGGGTGGGGCTGACAGCAGCAAGAAGCAGAGGAGGCATCCACCAGGAGAAAATCAATAAGGAAAGCTGTGTGTAGATCTGCCTCAGCATGTGTGTATGCCAGTATTTCCTGGGCCTTAGCTACAAAGGAGGTACCTTGGGACTCACGGTCCAACATCCTCTTGTGAGGTAAGTCCTTATGTGCTTCATCCCAGGAAATTAAACAAAGACAACTTTTCTCTTTGTAAGAATTTTATGTAATAACTTAGTGGATATTAGCATGGCATATAGACAATGATTTTGTGAACTCCTTCACCACCGTAAGGATATTTTGACTTAGAATCCCACCACACCAGATGTGTTACTGTTCTGGTAAATTACGCTCATCTTCCTCCACTTAAAAGCCTGCTGCTATGCAGTGAAGAACTTGTGATCTATTGAGTTAAAAAGAAGAAATGAGCCTAGCTTTCCAAAAATAAGAGTGTTGGTTGCTCTCCAGGACAGGATAAAACCAGAAATAATACTAATCCCATAGATCAGAAGCCAGGCTTTTTTACCTGTCAGCTCAATACTCTTAAGCAGCAAACTGAAAGAAGCAAAGTCATATTCTACTCTTTCATTTCTTTATTCACACTGGTCCAGGACCATGGTTATTGGCTTCACCAGAACCATACTTCACTGAGAGCAACTAATAGCTTCCCTGTCTGGACTACCTTACAGCTCAGTGATATGGGCATTACCTGGTAATAAATGAAGAGGATCTGACAAGGGAAACTGAATCCAGATGTCCAACATGGGGTAATAATAGCATTCAGTGTCAAAGGTGTGTCACTCGTCTTTTAGGACAGACCTTCTGTTTCTGTTCCATAAAAAATGTTTTAGAAGCTATAAACCCATATCAAATTATTTTCACTGACAAAAAAGCCTCTATGTTCTGAATTGTGAACAGAGAGCAGAAGGACACAGGTTTGTGCTTGATATTTCTTACTGGCTAAGTCTAAACAAGCCTTCCTTCTGGGTGGAGGCTTTCTGGTTCTTTGAAGTGCCTGATTTCCTCCTATCAGCTACACAAGGTACTTAGCCTGTTTTAATTGCCTTGGCAGGCCCCTACATTTTAGGCTTTGCAACCTTTTTACACAAAGAATAAAACCTCAGTGTAAGATACTGGCATGAATGGAAATCTAACAAGAACTAAAGTTCTATGGAAATCTAACCAGTTGAATATATCTGCTATAGAGCTGTACATTATATGTGAGTTTAGGGGCAAAATTACCTTCAAATTGCATTAAGTTTGTGCAGCTTGCAATAAATATAACCCACAATTATGATTCCATTTTTATCAAACAGACAAGAATAACTTGTCAAAAACATTTTTAAAGGCCTTTGTGTGATCCTCTCATGACCGTTATCATATTCTTGACAACTGAAGGATATAAGGTATTTAAATAGACATGGAAATTCAGCTAAAAATGAAGAAGACAATTTTGAGGTCCNGGGGGGGTGCGGAATTAAATGTAAAGTTGCTGAACTCACAGGTTTTGATTCATTAAGAAAATAGAGAATGTGTGTCCTTACCTTGCAGTGTTGATCCAATTACTTGTTATTGAATAATTTCTTCTTTTTTTTACAAGTAGCATGGAGACTCAGCATTCGTGAGCTGTGCTGGAGGCAGTTCAGGCAACTATGGTAAAATGAGCTGCTAATACCCATTTCTTCTGCTTCCTAACATAAGAACCTGAGAATCCATGAGAATCCATCCCTGACTACAGGAGCATCTTCTCATCCCCTAGTCTAATCAGGTTCAAATGCAGAATCACATCCCTCAAGAGAATTTGGGGTAATTCTTGCTGCTTCCTCCCTTGGAGCCCTACATTGACCCCATTTCTTGTAAGGAACAGGCTGGTACTCAAAGGTCAGCATGTTTGAGTTTATGGTGTTACCTGTGTTAACGTTGTTAAAATTACTAAGAATGAGTATGAGTTGATCTCTCTGCTAAGGCATGCTTTTCACCTTCCTCAGGCTGGTAAAAAGTAATGCTTCAACCAGCTTGTAGTGGTCACTCATTGTAATAAAGTAAATAACCATTTTGTATGTGGGATGAGAAATAACAGGCTCATGATTTTAGCTCCTATAATGTGGGCAAAGTCCAAAATTCATGGGTAATGATCTCAAATATGAAGTATATGGATATCACCCTGAACTTTTTACTGGTTAGTCATGATTATGCTCCCACGCAAATAGCCCAGATGGTTCATCGTTTTTTGCATAATTGTGAACAGACATTGTTGTCAGACATTGAAAATCTTCTTAAGTGCTCTTTTTTTTGTCCAAACGATAAATCAAGATCAGGAAAACAGAAAATACTGAAGTGGAAAAAGATAATCTATGAAAAACAAGAAATTAAATTATACTTTACTTGGAAAAGGCAATCTCTTGTTGCTGAAGAAGCTCCTAAATTGATGTCTGCATAATGATTTAAGTTTGTTATTGATGGAATTTTTAAAAGTAATTTTCCCAACTTCAGTCTTTTAAAATAGGTTGGATTGTTTTCACAGATATTTCAGATGCAAAGATTGTGACATACTAGCACCCCACCCAGGCTGCATAAATCCCTAAACACAAGTACGCCACCTTAATCACAGAGTAGGACAATTTAATCCAAAAATAAAGTACAAGACAAGGAGTAAAGGAACAAAGCTGGAGTCCGTGCCAGAATGGAAAGGCAACAAAGTAAACTCCGCAACTTAAATCCATGTGGGGAAGGCCATACGTACCAACTGAAAAGTGCACATCACCCTAGAAAGGGCAAATCGGTCCTTCAGCTGAAGTTGTTCTCTGGTGACTTGTGTTCTCAATAAAGACACTTCACAAAATCCCTATTTGAGAAATCTTTCCTTTGTGGCAGGACAGTTCTGGTTAATATTGATGGTGTCCTTCAACAAGATTGCCAGTTGAGAAGGCTAAACTGAAACACAAACTCCTGGCCAAATTCCAGTACAAAAAAGAAGCATACAGAGGGTGAAAGCAAGGACATATAACCTGTGAGGAATACAGATACATTGTCCAGGCATCCAGGGATTAAGTTAGGAAAGCTAAAGCCCAAGTGGGATTGATCCTCACCAAGGGTGCCAAAGACAATATGAAATGCTTTTGTAAGTGCGTAGGTAACAAACAGAAGAATAGGGAAAATGGAGGCTCATTGCTGAATCAGAGAGTGCTCTGGGTTACACAGGGCATGGCTGAAGTACTGAAAGCCTTTTTTGCCTCATCGATACTAGCAAGACCAGCTTGCAAGAATCCCAGGTCCCAGAGGACAACAGGATAATCTGGAATGAGGAAGATATACTGTTGGCGGAAGAGGATCAGGCCAAGGAATACTGAAAGAAACTAGATACGCAGAAGTTTGTGGGCCCTGATGGAATGTACACACAAGTGCTGAAGAAACTGGTAGGTGTCATTACAAGGCCACTCTCAATAAGATTTGATCAATCACAGTAGTTCAATGAACTGCTTGAAGACTGGAGGAAAGCAAATGTCACTCAAGAAGGGTTAGAAGGATGACCCAACGAACTACAGGCTGGTTAACCTCACTTTGATCCCTGGGATGGGATATGCTGGAGGACATCCAGGTGGAAAGCAGTTTTGCAGAAAATGTCCTGGGTTTCCTGGTGGACACCAAGCTGAATATGAGTCAGCCATGTGCCCCTGTGACAACAAA
>VXBJ01001539.1:267035-322800 GCA_013400055.1 Nycticryphes semicollaris | reverse complement strand
GAAGGGAAGGGAAGGGAAGGGAAGGGAAGGGAAGGGAAGGGAAGGGAAGACTGAGGAAGCTTGGGGAGGATCTCATCAATATATATAAACAATTGAAGGGAAGATCCTAGTGACAGGATAAGAGGCAATGGGCACAAACTGAAACACGAGATATTTCTTCTGAACATCAGGAAACAGTTACTTGCTGTGAGGGTGACAGAGCACTGGAATAAGTTGCCCAGGGTCATTGTGGAGTCTCCAGCCTTGGGAGATATTAAAAAATCATCTGCACATGGTCCTGGGCAACTGTGTCTAGGTGGCCCCACTTAAGCAGGGGCATGGACAAGATAACCTTCAGAGGTCTCTTCCAACCTCAACCATCTGTGACTTCATGATTCTGTAAAATACTGAAAAAATTAATGAACATACAGTAATTGTTGGATGGAGGAAGAGGTGTAAATATTTTATGTATTGAATGGCATACACTTCACTCTTAAAACACTGTGGTTTTCTCATTTATTTCAATTACTCAGGGTGATTCTACCAATCCCAAACTAATTTTATGGATGAAGTAGAAAACATGGATTGTCAAGTTACGTGTGAACACCCTTAGAAATCCACTTGGGTGCAATAACTTCCTATTGCATAGGCAGAGCTATTAGGTCTTACCAAACAGTTATCCAACCATCAGTTCATTTGCACTGGAGTCAAAGTTTGCATTTCTGATATAAGCATTCACAAACCCTGACAATCAAGTAAACAGACCACCATTTGCCAGGAGCCAGAGCAAGAATACAGTCATAAGCTTCAGGTAAAGGCAGGTGAAGTTTTTTCATACAGACATATCAGATAGGAGAAAGGGAAATCTAGGAACCATCAGAATACATTTTGACACTGTATTGATGAGTGATTCATTTGAAAGGAATAAAACTGGGACATTACAATTTTAAACTGAAATATTTTGGTTAAAATAGGTTGCTTGTGCATTTCTTGGTTATGTTCAAGCTAAAAAAATCATCCTTCGAGCCATTTTGAAACTGCACAAGTTTCTGAAAAAAAAGAGGTTGATAAGGAAATATTTCCATTGCCAAAGAAGGATGATTTATATATGAGACTGGGAAAACTCCTACAGCTTGCTAGAAATCCCCTGTGTAACAGCAGTCTCTTTTCAAATGAAAAGACAAGGGACCTAGGATCAAATCTCCAAGTATGTACACATTTGATTCACACTGAAATAATATTTAGGCTCTAAGCTGATAACCATCAGGCATCAGGATTACAGGGGAAACTATTTTTACAGTCCATCCATTATGGGGAAATGAAGACACACATGAAATTGTCCACCCATTGCCATTGGCATCACTGAAATATTTATATTGGGTTTCCTCGGTCACTTTTATGTGTCTGGACCTATTGAATTACTGTCGGGGCACCATGAGGCCAGTGCTTCCTGTGAGCCAGGTCTGCCCATGGGTTCCATCAGGGCAGGACCTTGTCAGCCTGTCCCATTGCCCCAAGCCAGGAGCAAGGCAGTGGGGGGCCACCAGGGCAGATTGAGCCCCAAGGGCCTTGGGCACCTCCTTGGGGACAAGCAGAGACTGGGCTGGGATGTGGGCTCAGCTGGCAGGGCCTATGGCTGGGAAGGGCCATGGGTGGGGTTGGAGCAAACCCTAGGGGGAGAGGGTCAGGGACAGTCAGGACTGTCTGTGCATAAAACTGATGAAGTTAAATAGCTCACCAGTAATGTCCCAGACATGCTCACACTTCTACAGCGTAAAAAAAACCACGTCAGGATCCATAAAGCACACCAAAGGCTCCTGCAATAGCTTTACTATCCCTCAGCTCCCAAACAATGTGTGTAGTGCTGCAGCCACTCCAGCAGCAAACTGGGCTCAGGAGAATAGGTCTTCCATGCTGCAAAATCAGCATGTCGCACTCGTCACAGCCCTGCTGGGACAGAGATCTCTTCCTCTGGTGCTGCCTCTGCAGACGCAGTAAATCATTTTCCTCAGCTACTGTTTGTGAGAATGAAGCCAAGGGAAAACTTTAAGTTGTTACTGGGGTGACAATTCCTGGCAAAGATGAGTTACAGTACAGTAAAAAGAGCCAAGGAGCTGGTTTATGTGCTGTTCTGAGCAGTGATGGATATTCTGCACTAAGTTGCCTTTAGTAGCTGAAGGCAAAAAGAAATAATTTGTGATTTTCTCCTCTTACTCCTTCTTTTGAAAGTGTCTTCAAATTAAAACTCATGTATAACATGTATGTAGGCACTATGTTGTACTGAATAGAAAATATTGCTTTGCAAGCATATTTCTTCTATTAGAATTAGTTGAATATTTATTTTCCACATTAACATTTCTTATTTTCAGGCTGATTCAAAGCTCCAGAAATATTCAAGCACGTAGCAAAAGAGAACTTGCACATCTAATTAACTCATTACATTTGCATTAGTAGAGGGACTCTGGAGGCACAAAACAACATACCTATCTTTACTAGGCAGTTAAGAGTTGGCTGAGGTCTGTTTTTGGTAGATCTGGCTGTTATGATTCACCTTCTGAAACCTGTAGTCTGTTTTGCCCATGCTAATCATGATAAATTGTACTCACTCAGACCTACACCTCCTCTTCCCAGTTCTTGCTCTGGAACTGTTTGTCATCGGTTTGAGAGTATAGTCTTAATTAAAGTGAGACAGTAAGAGTGGCACTCAGACTGTCATAGGTATGAATGGGCAAGATGAGAGAAAACGCAAAAAGCTATGTACTTACTTCTCCCACTTGGCAGGTAGGAAGCTAAAGAGCAGTGATTCCGTGGCTCTATTTTCAGCCATATTTTCTACCAAACACCTCCTCTCTTGATCACCATCCAAATCAAGTATTGTACCACCCAGCATGATTTTGTTCCTTTATAGCAGGGCACCTTCCCCTATTTTGATGTATTGTAGAATTATAAAATGCAGTTGAATCTTGTTTACTTGATATTCAATGACGCAAAATCATTCCTTATTTGAAACAAATTCCTTATTTCTGTTGCCTGAATACAGAAGTTAATTATTAAATCATTTTTTACCTAAAGTTATGAAAATACAATTCTAAGTGTAACATAAGAGACACCTAGTAAAATTTAGAATATTGATAATAAAGATACCTAGAAAAAATCTTGTCTAATCTTCTCAAAGTCATGGGACTTTTACAGCTAACTCCACACTTGATCACCTACCCACCCACTCTTTGATATGACAGGTGAGAAACTAATGGCTCAAATTTCAAAATTTCTTTTTGGCTGGTTATTTTTTGGTGCCACCCACCTTACTTTGCACTTAACATCAAGAAGAAAAGTGAGCACACTTTAAAATTTATCCAGCAGGGAGTGAAAAATGTGAGGAAAAGTATTTTAGAGACTTCAACTTTTTAAAGTAATTTAGCTGTCCTTGAACAAACTGACTGTAAACCCTCACTTGGAGATTACATTACACAGATAAATTACCTTACATCACATGCACCCAGGGTTTTTGTCTGGTATATGTTTGTGTATTGGTTTTTCTTTTTTAATAAAATCAATCACTTCTATCTGATTTCAGAAAATTGTAGCAACCCACCTGTGCTGTGAAACAGCTGTATACTCACAGAGAGGAAGAAAAATGATCAGGCAATGTTTTAAGCTACATGCTGGCTCACTTAATTACTATTGATATAGAGAAAAGCATGTTAGTTTTGTCACAAAAATCACAACTTTCTCAAGGCAGGTACTGTATGCTCTTTCATGATACTTAAAGAAAAGAGTACAAGTGAAAATAAGGCCAGAGTAAAAATTATTCCTACAAACGCCTGTCAAAATTTGGGATGTAAATATGGATTTGAATGTTGTAGCATGAGACTATTTCCAGTTTTAAAGATTATTTCCTACTGGCACTGTTTTAAATTTTCCTCCTCATCTTCTGCAAGTTAGAGAATTTTTTGTTCATTTTCTTTAGCATGTCGCCCTAATTTTAAAGGTCATTAAGCTCATTTCTAACTTTCCAATTTATTTTAATTGAACCCTTCTAAAATTTATAACTGTGGAGTCACTGACGGGGAATTAAAGAGAAATGCTGTTAGTTGGTATCTATGTTCTTTTTTTTGTTTTTTGTTTTTTTTTTTTTTTGTTTGTTTGTTTAATTTCACTTTCTTGACATTCTCATGCAACTCCCTTCTCTTGGGTAGTTGCCTTATAAATATCAGAAAAATAATATTCCTTTTTTGTTCCCCTCAAGCTCTCAAGAAATAGAATCAGGAAGCCCCAAATAGTTAATAACTTTTTGATATCTCTTTCAATCATTTTTAGAAAAACCTTCATGCTCACTTGTCACTAAAAGTTTTGCCACTGCTGTCGAAGAAGGCATACTTGACTAACAATACTCTTTATCCAAAGATGAATTTTACTTTCTATTTCTTTCTTAGTCTGTGTTGAACACACTTTTGCCAGTTGATTAGAGAACTCCTACAGGTGATTACTGAATTCCTTAACCTCTAGCAAAATATCTTCATGTGTCTTTGTATTTGTATCATCAGTAAGACTATTTTGTGAACATGAAATGACCAGTATGACAAGAACACAGGGAACAACAGTTTTTGTGACCAAAAGAGCATGAAACTTGCTCACTGAATACAGAGCCATTAACAACAATTAGAACAGTGTCATTCTCAACTAATATTTTAACATTTAAATATCTTCTTTGAATAAGTCATCTGGACTAACAGGATAAATAATCAATGGGAAGAAGCAGGCAACTCCCAAAATTTGATTCATTATATTTGTTTCAAATGTATTTTGGTTTGATGAATCATGCTTTGTAAGTTAAGACAGAAAGGCAGACTTTCAACTAGTCTAGACAAGCAGACCACTATTTTTCAGAGAATTAAATATAGATGACATGGACTTTATGTTGTTGATTTGAGAACTCCTTAAAGCTTTTCTCATGCATCCACAATCATTATAAGGTAAATCATTGTATGTAAAAGCAGATGGACAGGGCATTTTTTTATTTCTCTGTAGCAAGTAACATTTTCAACTATGATCACAGTTCAAATTTCTCTCACAGCAGTGATCTAGCACAGTAGAAAGAAAACAGCCAGAGATACCAGAAGATGACAATCTTAGTATAAACCCGTATGTGAGTTCTGTAGAAACAAGTTGATGACTTTTACCAAGGCTAGGAGTGAACAAGCATTAGCAATGAACTTGTGAAGGTAGTAGAAAGGACTGAGCTTAGACATTTTATGTGTGATGAGTCAGAAGAATTTAGCAACAGTCAGAATGTGGGAATGCCCAACTCGATTACTGGCTTGAATAAATACAGTACAATTGCTGGGGATTGCAAGCTTGCACCCATAATCACAGGTTATGCCATCAGGATTAGAGTCTAGAAATTGCTTCTCCAAATTAGCCTTGCATTTATGTGGTCATGTTTGTTTTGGCACTGCAATATACATACAGTGTACTACATACTGCTGCCTTTAAGCCTTTTTAACAAATATATTATTTGTGGCTTATCTGAAACATTCTGATTGAGTCCAATTCTTTGTTACTGCACACTTCTTTATTACAAGCATATCTAGCTCTGTGATTTATCCATGCTATAATTGTATTGATGAGTTGTAAAGGAGAATTAAATTCGGAGTTTGAAGTATTTGATTTATTCCATTTGTTCCTGTCGGCATTTCAGTCAGCTAATATGACATTTGTTTTTGTAGTTCCTACATTTCATATTGATGCTCTAAGATGTATAAACTTGTTGAATTTTAGAATTCTTACTAAAATAAATCATATTTCTTGTTGTTTTTTTGTAACTAGCAATAAGAAGAATGTTGATCATTCTACTCATAGGTAACGATGAAAAAAGAAATCAGGTTAAAAACAGATTTTTTTATTACATAACGTGGACATCTTTAGTTTAAGTCCAATATGTAGTTCATAAATTATGGTACAGACACTATTTGAAAAGTAAAACATGTATTCAAAACTTTATAGTATGTTCTTATTTTGTTTCTCCCCAACCACTCTGTTATAAAGCATGTTGTTATGGAGGTTTTTTTAATGGCTGAACTGCATATAACAGCTCGTCCCCAAGCAAAATAGTTCTCATTTTTTCTACTTTGCCATACCTTCATCTTCTCTCACTCTTTCTCCAGAGATCCTTCTCCTTCCTTGCTCATCTCCTTGGAATCTTGTTCTGGGTCAATGTTATATCATTTCTTTTGGCTGAATTGATTCGCAGTGAAACCAGTTGAGAAGCAGAAATATCTCATGGAAGCAGCACGTGAAATTCAACAAGAGACAGCAAGAGCAGGTTACAAAACAAAGGTGGGAGCTGATCATTTTAGTTAAAGTTTGACCAATTTTGCTCTAGTTGTAGTGTGAAGCCATGGTCAGACTCCCCTTGCCATACTCTTCTTCCTGATTTCATACTGTATATTCTTCAAGAACATATTGTGAATAAATAGTGAAATATTTAGAAAACTAATAAACATCTGGCTAAGGCATTATTCGTCCAGGTGAGAACTGGTAAAGTATGTCATGTTTTAGTTAATGTTAACTAATGTATTCAGAATAATTTCTGCAAGCATTACTCAGAAGCTGTTAGCCAAGAGTATCAATAGTGCTGGAATCAATAACTTAGTAGACTAGTTACAAGCCTCTTTTTTTGTACCACTCAAGGTGAGTGCCTTAACCACAGATATCTTCCTTTTTAAAGATGTCAGAGATTGCAGGTTTGTGCTATTAGAGAAGGAGAATGGAATAAAAACATCTGAAAGATTTCATGGAAGAAAAAAAAAAACCAACACCCTAATTTTCTCTATAATAAACACCTACACTATTGCTTGTTTATGCCTCGACATCCCAGGTCTTGTAGGTAAAGTTTTCAAGAGCATTCATATAGTCGTGAACTATGATTTAAGCACAACAAAAATTATAAAACCTAAGAGCTGGCTGAAAGAGTCTTTAAGCTGTTGCTGGTATTTTCATTAGCTCTAGAAAGACTGGAGTAATTTCAGGAAATGGAATAAATTTAATGCTGCACCAGTATTTAAAAGAAATAAATAAGATGATCTGGCTAAAGATATGCTGTCAGCCTGACCCTAAACAAAATAGTATTACAGATGGTGAAAAGTCTCATTGACAAATAATAAAATATTATTAGAGCCACTAGTGTTCAGGAAAATAGATTATTTTTTTCTGGTGTGATTACAAGTTGAGATAACAAAGATAGTAATATTAGCGCATATAACCGGAGCTCAGTCAAACCTTTGACTGTGTGTCTCAGGACATTTTGATTAAAAATATGGGATGCTACAAAGTTAACACAGTGAACAGTACATATATTATCCATTAACTAAGTGACAGATGTCAGAGAAATCATCATCAAGTAGGTGTAATCCCATAGGTAGTGCATTGGTGATATATTTTAATGAGGTTTTATCAATGACCTGGAAGATAACAAAAAAATACCATTAACAAAGTATGTGGTTATCACAAAGATTTAGAGCTTGGCAAATAATAAAGAAAAAAATTTAATCACAAAGCAATTTTTATTGCTTGATAAACTAAAAGATTGCAACCGGTGTGTTTTGAACAAGCAAAAAAAAATAATGAGAGAGAGAGACTAAAGAATAAAGGCCATAAATGATACTAACATGAGAGGAGATGCTAACATGGAAAATAATTCAAGGAAACTCCATGGTAATGATCCTGCTCTGAATTGACCTAAACTTCATGTGTGATCCTGTGTTTTGAAAGCCTAACAAGACTCATGAATTTAGTAATAAGAGGGTACTGAGCAAGTGTGAAGAGTCAGCAACACTAATGTATTTGTCCCAAAGTAAACATTACAGGAATACTCAAGTAAATTCCTGCGCCTGCAGTTAAAGAGGGATTGAAATTTGGAAAGAGTTCAGAAAAAAATTGTGAGAATAATTAGATTATAAGAAAATGTGACTCATAGCAAAAGAAAAATCCAGGCAACCTAATTATTTTATGAAAGATAAAATGAAGTTATGAGGTGATCTTAGTCTACATGTGAGGGGAAAAAAAAAAAAAAAAAACTAGAAGGGTTATTCTAAAGGTCACAATCTAGCTACAGTAACATCTCATTCAGGCATGCCTGGTGTCCTGTGTCACAGGTCAAGGTAGTTAACAACACTGGTCCTTTTTTGAACATGTAATCTATGACTCATGCACAACTACTTATTTCAAACCAAGCAGAATTACAAGTTGGATTCGAATAATTTGAAGTATTGTTACATATGGTTGTACTGTTGAGACAGAATCCTGTAAGAGATTATATCTCAAAAGATTTGTCTTGACTAAGATAAGACCTACCACGGAGGAATGAAAACTGAAAGATTTGTTAGATTATAGAAGTAATGCAGCAACTTTTTTTTTTTGAGAAAATAGAAGAATATCCATGAAAGAGATACAGTGTTCCTTTCAGGTTTTTAATCAAACTGACTTTTTCTTTCACTTAAGCTCTAATACTTAATTCTTTAAGATAATTAGGAATGAGAAAAGCAGTTCAGTTAGAATATGAAATGAGCCTCCTCTGCCCCAGATTTCAACAAAACATGGATGACCATGTGAAGAATGAGGTCAGGCCAAAGGCTCCCTTAGTTTAAAGTGAACAAGTAATTCATATTCTTTGCTCTGCTCTGAAAAAAGAGTAAAAATAACAGTCACAGCTGCTGCCTGAGCTAGAAGTAAAGCTGCATGCATATATACAGAGGCAGCATCAGAAAGAAATGCAGCATCAATACTTCAGCATCAGACAAATGGCAAGTCCTATTACTCAATAAGCTGCAATTGCTGTGCCAAATAAGATACATACTGATGTTCAGAATGTTGCAGTGCACAAAAGGGAACAGCAGGAAGAAGGACAGTATCACCATTAACTATTACTCCGTTATAGGCTATGGCTTAACAACTTACCTGTCTTAACATGCTTTGCTTTATGGTTAGAAAGGCTAAAATGTGGTAGACTAAATTCAGTTGTTTCAACTGCCTGATCTGTATGAGTGAAGAACCGGCCAGAAATGTCTGCGGAAGGAAGAACTATTCACAAATAGTTGATGATGAGTATGGGCTCTCATTTAGGTGGGGAGATGCAAAAGGAAGAAACAGTTAATAAGCATTCAAACAATCAAGTGCCTTACCCAAGCCTCTCTGGTCTGGAAGCAAAACTGGAAATAACTCAAAGAGGATTTCTTGAAAGATTTCCAGAAGCACTTGGTTTTCGCTGGGTCAGTGGTACAGCAAGAATAGCCTTTCTGGGATATTTTGGTATTGCTGTTTCCTACCTCAGACACAAACAGAACATTTGGTCTTCTCTTTTCTCTTCTCTTCTCTTCTCTTCTCTTCTCTTCTCTTCTCTTCTCTTCTCTTCTCTTCTCTTCTCTTCTCTTCTTTTTTTCATGCCCCACGTGCTTCTTAAAGAAGCCCAGGACTCTACAGAGAAATAAAAACATTTGCTGCAGAAAGAAAATGGGAAGCTAATGAACATTATCATTCAGGAAAACACATTTCTCTCTCTCCTTATGACTACTGTATATACAGAGAAGCATATGTATACATATGTGTACACACACAGAGCCAGATTCTATCCTTGGCTATGCATACACTCTTCCCATTGAAGCACGGAAGCCACACACATGCATCTGAGGGCAAAATGTGGACCCAACAGCTGAATGTTTTAATGTAGCCACATTAATTACAGAGCTCAACGACCACTACAGACAACAGAAACTGGCTGCACAGAGCAGATCAGCTTTGGTGTGCTGTTCCCAGCTCCTGGATGGCAGACAGTGGTGTCTGAAAGAAGAAAAACAACATGGTTTTGAAAATTCTCACCTCTTCATTCTGTCCTGTCACACTAGCATTGGTTTCCCTCCTTTCTTCTCCAAGGACCTATTGTTATGTACATGGCCACACACAAAGCCTGCCTGGCAGCCAAAGAACTCCAAGCACTGTAATCTGCTTTGCTGGAAGCACTTTGCTATGGATGCAACTGGGATAGTGGTATTGCTGACTTGGCGAGGCTTTCTTTAGCTGCTCCTATTAACATTTCAAGGTTTGGCTGCCACAAGGCCTTCCCAGCTGCCTTCTTTCACAGGCTTCCTTCAACAAGCCAAATGACCTTAGTACATATAGACTGTTCTGATATACACACACACAGACAGAGCTGCATTTATTAAGCTGAAAGTGCTCTGTCCCTATATATCTTTATTGACAGCTAAGCAAATGAAAATCAATTTCCAACTCAAGATAAGAGAATTTAAAATATTTTAAAATTATAGAATAGTATTAAGTAGTGATACTATTAAGTAGTGGGCATAAAAGATACAATGAAAAGTCTATGACAGAAAATGAATACATAATAAGTGTTCTGTATTTCTGGGTGTTGTACAGGGCCTTAGAAAATGCTCACATGAAAAAATGCAATGTGCTTTTTTGGCATAGGAAATAATCTGACATCATACATTGGATTCTAACCCAGCCTTTGGTGTCTTTGACAGAAATACTTGCATCTCAACTTGAAATTCTAGTTCTAACTCTAGTGGAATTACAGCAAGTTGACTTTTGCTCTTTGTGATTCATTAACTACTTGATTACCTCTTTCTTTGTTTTAATATAGAACAAAGAAAATGCTCATTCTTTGAATGCCTCTCTTTCTTGTAAATAAAGCAAATTATTCTTCCAAGAACTTGCATCACTGCACAGCAGCTGAAGAGTTACTTTCTAACAGTGCATCATTAGTTATGCTTTTTTTGCCCAATTCTTAATACAACTTTGGAAGGTGGAAGACAAGGTGCAAGTGCCTTTAGAATACAAATAATATTCTTAGCGGATTTCTTTTCAGAAGCAATTAAAAGTCAGAAAGACCAACTACATTTTACCAGCTGGAAATCCTACCCTACAAGGCCAGAAGGGTGTAACACTGCTAGCATCAAGAGGAATGAGACAACAAGGGAAATCATTGCCACTGCAAAAGCATACCACATCAGGGGACATCTGCAGTTAAAAACAGCTTTGGGGAGTAATTAATTCAACTGTGCACAATTTTTTTTCTGACTGAAAGTATTTTATATAGTTATAGTTTAGGTATTGTTCCTCCTGTATCAGAGATTTGCAACCCTTTTTGATTTTTTGACCTTAAGAAATATCCAATAAATGCAGAGACTCCACTACAGCCCCAGGTTGAAAATCATACTCTATTTTGTAAATTAAACTACACTTTCATAATGTGTTATAAAATTTTGAAAAATCACCACGTATATAGTGGTATCCCAGTAAGGAAAGAAGAGGTCCATTGGCTTGGTGTAGACCTTGTATTCCAGATGTTCACTTAGCCTTCAACCTCAGTCTCTGCGCTTTCACGGGTGAGATTCGCTCATTTACTTCTGTTCTCTGTACTGTTAATGGAAACTGTCATCCTTTGAAACCATCTTTGGGTAGCTAAAGTTCTCTTTTCTTTTGCCCTTTTAAGATAACACTCAGCCAGTGATGAGTACACCTGGATTCTTCATCTCTTCACACCTCCTTCACTATTCTTTAGCGAAGGTATTTGTACTTGTTGATTTGAGAAGACGATGAAAAGAAAAAGAATAATAAAAGGAACAGTCTGCCAAGCAAATGGATTTCAGAAATCACCTTCCTTTTGCTGATACTAATTAAAGATAATATAGATTTGTTTAAATAGTGTTACTTTTTATAGATATATTTCCTAAATATTTTCTTAGGTATGTCAGAGCACAGATTCATTAAATACACATTCCTCAAATTTATGTTTTCCAGGCTATAAGAACCTTTGTTCTGAGGCTGTAATCTTTAGCATAAAAAACCTGATAATGAAGCAAAGTTTGGCCTCTGATAGAGCTCTGGAAAGAAAAAAAAAATATTAATCATTGCCATTTAAAATATATCAACAATTTCTGGTTTTAAAAAAATGGCATTTTGAAACAACATATGTAGATATGCTGAATGTATATAAAATACAGAGAAAATTCACTTTAAAAAGAACATTATCAAGCTTTTTTAATTTTGGTAGAAGAACCCAAGTTAAAAATAGCAGAGTATTTACAGTTAAATTGTTTTGCTTGTCTTTTTGCCTTACTTTTCTCCATGGAATATGTTTCTGTGGCAGTGGTTTCACATGTATATAAACATCCTGTGTTGCAGTTTGGATAAGTCCACTGAAGACTCAGCTCTGCGTGAGTAGATCAAGGTTGTGTAGAAATACCCATGTTAACTTTAAATGCACTACCTTAGAGACTTTGGGTAGTTTCTTTAGTCGGTTCAAATGCTATGTAAAAAACCCCACATCACTATCTTCTAGTACACAGATTAGCTCATTTAGGATGGTTCCTATAACTTAGTTTGCTAAGGGTGAGTTTAAACTGCCTGCTCCAAATTTACATTTAGTGAATTTAATGCTTCAATGGACAACCCTTGAAGGATAACTTCCTATGGCCTGGTCCAAGTCTGCTCTGTTTAATTGAATGTGTGAAGTTTGGACTGCATCAAATAACTTGATGCAGAAGACGGCACATGTCACTTTTAATAGGACTAAGGGGAGGATATTGCTTGCCTTGCAACCTGGTCAAGGAGCTGAAGGAGCAGATGGCAGAGATTTGCTGCACTATCTGCTCAAATCTCACGCTACAACAGTGATGGGTTCATATTATACTACCTTATGATTTCACTACTTCAACTGCTCCTTTTATCTAAAATTTCTGCATTGGGGATTTTCAGTTCAATATTTTTAATATTGTTATTTAAATTAGGTAAATTTTAATTCAGCAATTGAGATGGTCAGGAACAATGCAACCAACCCCCTGACATTTTTGAGCAATTGATAATGTTCTTGCTACCTGCCAAGTCGCAGATGCAAGTCTGTGTCAAACATATATCCACAAGTGTACGTACATACATACCTACATTAATTATTAATTTTAACTTCATAATAAAAATGGTATTTTTTCTTTTAAATCATTTTTGTGTGTATCCTGCTACCTTTATTCATAATCTTTATTGATTCACTACCATAAATATTTGATGATCGTACTCAAGCATATGATTAAATCTCATATCTGTATTGAAATATACTGGTCAATATTTGATTCTCATTCCCTGCAGAATCATTAAGGATCCTGAATACACAATGTGTGCGCTCTTTCATCATGAGACATGACATGTTTTGGAACACAGCTCTTTCACAATATCAAAAAACAGTGCAAAATATGAACTTCCATAAAATTATAAGTGAGATTCATCTCAGCAAACTTTTAAACACTGAGGCAGCAGGCAGACTCATCTGAGTTACTCAGCTAGATTCTTTTTATTGTTGTGGAAAGAAAAAAGGCATTACTAAATCACATTTTGCCTGACATTTTAAATCTGTTAATCAGGTTGAGATAAGGTAAAGGTATCTTTTGAAATGTAGCCCTTTAGAAAGAGCTATACTGGGCTTTTATATACATACTCTAGTTTGTTAAGCTTTATTACTGATTTTCCCTGTGATTTTCTTCAGTTCACCAGATGTACCTCTTGGCTATTTATTTTTTTTTTTCCTGTGAATAATACATATCATGTCCCTCTTTCCTCTCCTCTTAAAAAAACCAACCCAGTCATAACTCAATATGCAATGACTAAAAGAGAGAAAACTAAATGTAGCAGACATGTTCTATTAATATATGTAGGATAAATAGCAAGATAGATAGATGAATGAACTTCTTGTATCCATTACCCTTTTCAAGTGTAATCTGTTGCTAGTATAACATTGACTTGTGATAAGAGTGTCTGCTGGCCAAGTAAGATAGGAGCTGAAAAAGAAAATAAATGAATTTGATTTATATTCTCAAGGCCAATTGCCGGTCCAAAATGTATTATGCCAGTCCAGTACCCAATGGTATGTGAAATGGCTCATGTTAATTCAACAGAAACTTAGTCCAAAGGCCTTTGCCTGTATCTTTTCCAAGCTGCACTACTAAACCATTCAGTTCAAAATAAATAGGAAAACAGATCATAAAGGAATTACAATCCCAAAGGTAGTTGACTGAGGCTTAGATGCTCTTGGCAGAACTACAAATGATGTGCATATGATCAGCAAGAAGCATGGAAAAGATGCAAAGGATAATGACATATTTTGCTATTGTGTTTGTTTTTCTTCTATTTTGTTCATTATGTACAAAATTAGAGGTGGAAGCCACAGCCAGAAAGCTCAATACAAAATAAAATATTAAGCCTATCGAAATAGCTGGCTGAAATAAACCAGAAACAATAAGATGAGCATGAACAACAGAGAAGAGAGGCCTTGGTAGGGGAAAAACTCCAAAACCCAACTAAAAAACAAAAAACCCCAAAACAAAACAAAGAAAACCTTCATCTTTACATGTTTGTCATCAGTGATTAAAAGAGTGAGAAAATAATTTTTAAAAAAATAAAAAAAGGAGTCATACTCAGTGTTTAACTGAGCATCAGCTTCAAGACAAATTCCAACCAGAAATCTCTGGGAGAATACTGCAACTTCCCTGGGGTTCTGCTGTTCCCAGCTTCCCTTGACTACTCAGCTACCCTTGCTGTATCTTCACCACCTGCCAAATGAGATGGTAGGCCCTGGTGAGGAACTTCAGCCAGGTACATGGGATAAGTACAGATAACTTTGGGCAAGTGTGAGATACGAATTTCACCTGCTGTGTGGTAACTGCCAGATGGTGGCTCCTGATAAAAGCTATGAGACAGCATAGCACAGAATCTGAATGCTGTATAGCACAATCTGGCGATGGGTAAAGGCAGAGATAAGTAGTAAGATAATGACTATCTCATTTACTCTACATTACAGTGGATTCAAAGTTCTATAAAATAGCCTACAAAAACATCATATAAATTACTGTAGCCTGAAAGAGAGAAGATGCAGCATTTCATATAACTGCAGATACACTGAGAATTATAGAAAGGGTTTCACCTCAGCCCTTGCACTACAGTTTCCACTTTGATTAACAGCAGATGTCTTCCACTAACAGTCCTACATAAAACTGATGAAAGCATATACGTAGGGTGGAAAATTTGTTGGTCCAGCTGGGGAAGAGGTCCATCTTTAGTAATTGTGAATGCTCATGAACACGCAGCTGTGGTCCTGATAACTCCTGCAGAGGTGGGAAGTCCTGCCTTCTCGTTGAGCATTGCTGTGGACAGCTGATCTTGGGGAGGGTCTTGGAAGGAAAGCAGCATTTCTTGAAAGTGATTTGAAGGCTTCTTGGGTCTCCTCCTCCTATGCGTATGCTGGTTTGAGTAATCACTCCCAAAACAGGCTATAATAGATTATGTCATTAACTAGGCATTTTTACCACTCTTCTAGCAGAATTTTTTAAATTGTTGAGAAATAATAATTATCTTCCTTGGAAAAAAACCCAACATGAATCCTACAAAATTACATTCTATTTTTAGAGAAAATGTCTTTAGAAAGGTGAAAAAATAGAAAAAGTCAGAGTTTCTGATTAAAAGTGACTTAAGTTTGTTAAAAGTTGGTCTACGCCAACTAAAATTTTCAAGAAAAATTTCCAACTTATTGTCTCTGTGATCATTTTATACCTATCATTAAGGATATAAAGAATATTTTATACTCTTAAATTCACCCAGCATTTTCTGTGGGATATGAAGGAGAATTTAATCAGTACAGGAGCAGAAATGTTCATGTGAATAATCTTTTGTGTTTTGATTCTAGGGAGATATCTTGATAGCTGTCCTTGTGATAGGATGTTCCTGAAAACTGCCTTTTGCACAAATAAATTAATTAAAAGCCAAACAAAAACAGTGTTTTGCCTTGTTCTTGTGAACCCCTACTGAATAACAGCCTCAAGAGCTATCATTCAGATGAGTCCAGGAAATACACAGCAGGGTCAGCAGCTCAAGTACCTTCCACTCTGTACCCTTCCACTCTCTCTTCTGAGTTTCTCTGTAAGTGCCATACAGCAGGTTAAATGGAGAGTGAAAATGGTGCAATCATTATTTTTTCTTCGTGTTGCACTGTAGACGATTGAGTTCTATCCGTCTTTGTGTTCTTCATTCCC
Organism: Nycticryphes semicollaris; assembly: GCA_013400055.1. Taxonomy (NCBI): domain Eukaryota; kingdom Metazoa; phylum Chordata; class Aves; order Charadriiformes; family Rostratulidae; genus Nycticryphes; species Nycticryphes semicollaris. The sequence goes on along the minus strand of VXBJ01001539.1, from coordinate 306,727 downwards.
TCATCTGGACTAGGTGCCTCTGAAATTTTGGGTGCTTCCATCTGGATTCAAATCCAGCCTGGCCCAGTGTGAAAACAAGAAATGAGAGACTTGTGTTCCCTCTGGCTTTGACTTTCCATGTGGCCTTGTTCAAGTCAGTGTGCAGTTGTCCAATTTACTTTCCCCGCCATCATAATTTTTAAAGACTGTTCTCCTTTCTCTGATACGTTGATATCACAAACAGAAATTACATTGTTGCCAGGAAGAAATAGAAAGAGTGACTAACAGAAATGGATGAGAGGCTGAATCCCTATAAAATACCTTAAAATAGCACTGGGGGCTATTCCAGTTCAGGGAAGATTGCACTACTAGTGCTCATGACACCCCTCTTATGCATGTAAGGAGGGAAAATTGCTCTCTAGAACTGACAGTGCCACAAGCTATAAATTCACTGCATAAACAGATAAAATGTAAAAGTCTGCTTCTCCTTTCTCAGTATGGATTGCACTTGTAGCTTTCTTTTATCAGCTCAGCACTCTTCACACACACGCACACAAAATTAAGGTGATTGTTAAAGACTTATAGGTTAAAACCATAAATAAACTATAGTCAATCAATAGTTGTAATGTATCCCATCTTTTTCTTTTATCAGCCAAGTGTGAAACACAGGCACAGCCATTGAACATTGGTTTAATGGAATCACCGTAGCTTAAGTGCTCTCAAGAGGTGATAAATTAAAAAGTGTTACGCACGAAAGAAATAGGTTTCTGCATGTTGGAGAAGCAATATGGCATGAACTTCATAATAAATTGTTGGTTATCCACTAACACCAAATTGCTACCAATAAAAATTATCTGTGAGTGTTTTAACAAGGATGGAAAAGTAAATAAAAGTTTATAGCCTAGATATTATTTTGTTTTGCTCTTTTTTTGTCAAATTAGTTCCAAGTGAACAAGAGAGCTGGTCAAATTATATCTTGAAGACAATTATTTCTCATACTACCACGTTTGTTTTCCCAAATCATATGGTACTGGCTATGTAAAGTCAGTGAATATGATAAAAGGTTTACCTGCAAAAATCTTTTCTGTATTTTAATGAGCTTTTTTTGTCTTAAAAGTCTGGAGGTTAAATCCAACCTGTCTACAGACAGTTGATTTCAGCAACGGCAAAATCATATTGCATGTCTTGCAAATATTTTAGAAAGGCAATGGGGGAAAAAACAAACAAATGAACAAACAAACCAGGAAAGGTTCTTACAAAATAACCAATGAAGAATGTTGTCAGGGGAATTTAACAATATTCCCCAATTATGATCTAATGCTGCTTTTTCCTTGACTAGAACAGGACCTTGTTGGAAAAACTCCATCTCTTGAGTTGGATATTGATTAACTCCTCAGATTCCAGCTCAAGTCAGCTCAGACTAATTCAGCTGCGATTTTATCTGGACTCATTCCTGGCAAAGTTCATAATTAGAAAAAAAAAAAAAAAATAAATACACAAATCGAAACAACTCCTTTCGTCTTTGTTGACATATTGGGTTCTGTAGATGTATTTTTTCCCTCTCTTTTTTCTCCCTTGAGATTTTTCATAGCCCTTTCCCTTCCTTTTCTTGCTTTGCATGTGAATTAATGTCTTTGCTACTACTTTCACAACCACAGTTTTATTAAAAATAAAGTGTAATAGTATAATTTTCTCATAAGCTTGTTGAATAAGTGGAAACAAACATATACAAACACACCCCAAATAATCCCAAACTGGCAGGTGCTCTAAGTTATTCTTGCTTCTCCCCTACACATGAAGACTGATGCTGTTATGGATTTTAACACAGATCAGGCTGTGAATTCATCCAGCCAAAGATCTAAATTGCACTTGCCACACCACAGGGAGCCACTCACCCAAGGGACCAATGCCTGCCTTCAGATCAAGTGACACAGTGTGTCTCATGTGCAGGCTGCTTAGGACAAGCTCTGCTACAAACCCCTGGCAGCAGCCCTATGGAACAGCTGTAAGCCACGATCACCTCCAGGCTCCGTTTAGCACCTGTGTGAATTTAAGAAATCATTGTTCTGGAGCTTATTTAATTTTTTTTCTCCTGCTTCGCCTTTGTCTTCTAGATATAATGCTCTGAAATGATGTAAGAATGCAGTGTGTTACAGCCTATTAAGCCAGTGGTTGCACATTGTGATACCAAGGCTGTGTGCTAGAGGCCCTGGACCTTGATTTGAAGGTACACGACAAGGCTCTGTAGAGAACAGTGGCCCCACTCCTTCCCCAGCTGACCACTGGGAACAGCCTTGAACAGATTCAGCCCCAGAAACACATCTGGATTTCATTCCAGAGGGAACCAGTTGATTCATTCCAAAAAAGAAATCAGGACTGAATAGGGAAACTTAAATGTTAAGACAGTGAATGTATTCTCATATCCCTGCAGGCTCCCAATGTGCAAATCTCATTTTGCTGTGCAAGTTTAACGATGCTGGGAGTGAGTCTTTCTGATATACGATAGACAGGCTTTTGATCTATCAGAGCATCAGAGATTTATGTTTCACCAGACAAACCAATATCAATGTTTGGATATTTCTGAAAATGTGAAGACACTGATTGGAAAGCACCTTAAAATTTCAGAGGGAAACTAAAATTGAAGATTCAAACTTAAGACGAAAGCAAAGAAAGTAAAATAAAATTACTTTTTTTTTTTAGTCTGAAGCTATTTCAAAAAGTCAGTAATTTCTTCAGGATTTATTGATGGGGAAAATATTTTCTGTGTAAAAAAAAAAAATTGTTAATCTCTCTTTCCATTCTGTATTTTAAGAAACACCTTATCTTTGTTTATTTATCTGGGTGGTAGTATAAAGTTATAAGAGTTCCCAGCAGCAATACATATTTTTTCCATTCAAACTTACAAAATAAATACCTATACATTGGAACATTTTATAACTAAACAGCAAATTAAATACAATACTGCTTCATGTTCCTTAGGCTTGCCTCTCAGGATTCATAATCAGAGTGAATATATTAGGCCTTTGGGGAGCGTGTGATAAAAACTGCCTTTTTTCATGCTTATGTCCTTAAAACAAAGAGTTTATAGTTCCATCCAACTTAATAATGAAATGGTAGCTGTTAGAACCTCATATATGAATACAACATTTTTCAATGTACGTTAGTGTAAAGTAGTCTCTCCATCATGTGTGAGAAGAGCAATGCAAGGCAAAATCCCAAGAGCAATTCTTGCTTAGCCAAGATGTTTCCCTACTTGTCTGCTCCAAGCACATTTCATTGTCCTTAGAGAAACACAGGCATTTCCGAAGGCCCATCTGGACCTGATGGGCTCAGCCAGCCTCTGCAAGGCAAGGATGACAATGCTTTCCTTAAAGCACTATTATCAAGTGTTTCAGGAATTATAGAATTAATTAAAATAATAATAATAAACTTTCCTTCTCAATCTGTACAATTTCTTCTATCTCTAGGTGGTTTTGTGCTCAGCTGATGAGGGGTTTGAACAACCTTTTCAATTAAGGATGTATTAATAGGAAACGAAGCATTCTGTTGTGAGAAAAACTAATTCCCTTTATATGAAGCTGGCTGCACAATACATAAGAACAAAACCCTTTACCAAATACACAAAAGCAAAAATCAAACCAGACCCGAAAGCTAGAAGTAAGCACCTATTGAGCTAATGCAGATTAATCCCACAGCTGCAGAGCAAAGCCACCTGGCTTTTTTGTGAAATCATGATGAGCGTGAGGAAGACAGAAAATAGAAGGATCTAGTACACGAGGCTGGACCTTGGGGGTGAAATAAACTGGAACTGGGGAGTGTTCTGCAGTCAGCTGTGATGCTGCCTCTGCTTTTTGAAGGAATGACCCTTTCAAGGAATAACCTGCTTTTGCCTGCTTGGCCTTAGCTTCATGTCAGGACACAGGCAGAAACAGAGACATTTAATAAACATCTGAGCGTGGCAGATTGGCAGCCATTTCTATAATTCAGGCAATTAAAAATTTGGAGGAAAAACCATATTTCTTTCATATGTATCTGAGTTGAAAACAAAAGGGTGATAAACAAAAAACACAAGACCACTAAGTGTTGAAGGGCCTTTAATTCTATGAAAATACATTGAGAATAAGAATATTTTCTGCCAAACCAAGCCAGCATTCACATGAACACATGTCTCAGGCCATACTTGGTAGGTGCTAGCTTCAGGGCATTTTCAACCATCTACCATTTGTTTTGGGATTCACCCAGCTTTACCATCTAGCAGTTACATATCCACTCATTGTGGTCATGGAGGTTCCCTGTGAAGCGAAAGATACTGTTAAGCCAAATCTCCCCCTGGAAACGCTGGTTGTAGTAGAGGCCCAGAGGAGCACCAGTGGTTATTCTTGCTGATATCACCTCGGAAAGGTCAGATGGTTACACACATGCCTTACTGCTAGGCAACAGAAGCATCATGAGATAAATTCAAAAACATGGACATAAAAAATGTAATCCAGTCATATTCTGCCTGTATGGAAAGGTCTCTGAACCTCTTGATAGTCTGCAGTTTAGATGCTTTGCAGCATTCTTGAAGTTAGATGCAGGAGCTATTGCAGCAACAACGCTGGACATGTAGGTGGTCTGAATATGACAGCATTTTCTTAGTTAGCTACTCTCTAGGGAAAATTGAGGCTTTGTTTTTTTCTTTCACTGTCTTCTTAATATATCATTTCAATTTTAAGGCTAGAATGTTAAATTGGTACAGTTTAATTAAAACTATTCACGTGCTTTAAGCAACTGACACATAGTGTGAACAGAATGGAGATCAGACAAGCTAAATCATCTCAGAAATTCATTTTTCCCTTCCTCTGACTACATCAGTTCCTGTAGGTCTGCAGAATTCATTATGGCTGTATTATAGGTTTGGTGGATCCCACATGGGGGCTTTAATCAATCATAAAGAGTTAATACATCTGTATTAATTTTTTTTTATTCTTCTCTTAGATGGGTTCAGTATTTAACTCAATATTCAAAATAAAGCTATTTTTTTTTTCCAAATGATTGCTGTTGTTGATTTACAGTGATGTTTGTTGGATTTATCAATTTAGAAGAAAGATATGCCATAAAAGGGTATTAAATTGATTAAGGAAAAGACAAATCATATTCAAAGGGAAGTACAAAAATTTGGCTTCTTTAATCCAGCAAGAGAAAGGTTGAGAAGGAATATGTTTGGTCTTTGTAAGAACACTGGACTTTAAATACTGGATATGATTCCATCTACTTTCAGCTACTGAAAAAATGGTATTCCAAAGAGTAAATGCCTGTCCTGAATAAACTTAGGCTGAAAATCAGAAAGATCTTTGTGAGAAAGCATGTTTCAGGTGGATTGGAGAAGGAAAACCCAGATGGCTTCTACAGCAGAAAATTTTCTACCATAATTTATTTCTCATAGTATTGGCAAAACAGATGGAATTCTATGTCCAGTCCTCTTGTCCTCCATCCTATTAAGAGCATTGAATGTCAGCAGAAAAAGCTACTGTCTTAATAATCTCAGATGTACCACAGCTTACAATTGAAAATCTCTTTTCTTGTTTGCAGCTTTTATAAACTAGTTCAAGGCTTTCTGAAGTCAGCTGAATTGTGCTCTTTTTTCCCATTCCTAGTGAGGACAAATACTGTCACTTGCCTAACCCTACATGACTAAATTTTAGGCTTTTATTTTAATCTGTTTGCCTAAGGCTGTCAGCAGAGATATGGGCAGTCTTGAACTGAGTGCAGCTCCTCCTCAGGTAGGTTTCCAAGATGTGGGGAGAAGCATCTCCTGAGATGCTTATTGCTTATCCATTGGGTCCAGAGGAAGTCAAGACAGTTACTAGAGGCCAGAGACCCAACATTACATCAGCTAAAATGAAGCAGGAAGAACCTGAGCCCTAACTACAACTTGTATTCACCTGTATGAGTTAAAACCACCACCAAAGTCACCAGACTGCATAGTGTGGGATGTTCACCGGGCACATGATGAAGTGAGTGTCTTTCAGGCATGTGAGTTGGGTGGTGCTAATATAAGACAACGAAAGTGTTTGTCATAATGATCTATGGCAGAGCAGTTTGAGTTAACTTTGTTCAAAAGAGCTCAAAAATGTACAGAATAGACCCTCCTTGTGGTAGCAGGACAAATGAATACAACATTTTTCAATGTATGTAAGTCTAAAGTGTCCAGCTATTTGTTCTCCTTCCTCCCAGCCCAACCTCCAGCCTGTGGGGACAGATGCAGGGAAGAGACAGTCAGACTCTTTCCACTCTTTCGCCCGTCTTGGAGTTTTTTGGTAGCTGAACATCCCTGTTCCTCCCAGTCTGTGCACATCTCCATGGTCCACTCTACATGGCTTATACAAGTTACATCCTTATATTCTTCCCACCCACACTCCTCCCTGGTAAATCTCTTTCTCTTTCCCTGTATTTGCTCCCCTCCACATTTATTGAGTCTTCTGTCCCTAAGCTCCTGACAAAACCAAACAAGCCACCACACAACATCACATCCATATTTTAGCCCTTGCCATCTCTGTGCAAGCTGGAGGTCTAAGGCAAGATCTTTGCCAGCTGGGAGCTAATCTTGTGTTGCTTCTTGGCACTGACACAAAAAGGGGGACCAAGAACAGCAGCAGTAACAAGCTGCTACCACTCAAGGGAAATTATGCTGGGTTTGCTCACCTATTGGGCCAATTTGTTTTAAGATATACAGGACCTACTTTACAGGACCTACTTCTTAGGCATGACATTTTGCAACATACAAGGCAATAATAATTTTTAGAAGCAGGCTGATTTTGAAGTTTGCTGAGAACAGATTTATAAATTTTCCCTTAAATCAAATACTTTGACGGATGAGAGGACCTAGGTTTAAGTGTGCTGTGTTTGGGAAATGCTGCTATAAATACTGATAACCAACAAACAGTAGATATAGCAGAAAAAAAATAGCTAACTATTTAGTCTTCCAATTAAGTTAGCTGATTTATTCTGCAAATTTTAAAGTCTAATAATCTTATCGGTTGACAATCCTGTTGCATATTAGTGAGTAGACTGTATTTGAAATAAATTTAAGAAGTAAAAATATAATATACATACATTACCATATTTAAGAAATTACTTGTTTCCAAGCAGCTAAAGACATTGATAAGGACAAAACCTCATTTTTACCTTTAGCAATACCTGATTTTAAAATCTGTAACTGTGAAAATAAACATTCTTTTAATGTTAGCTTTGTGTGCAGCTCAAAGTTATTTGCTGTATCTGTGGACTATAAATATTATTGTGTACCATAACTTAGTATTTTGTTCTAACCCATGTTTCTCTAGTGATGACTGAAATAATAGCTAAGAAAGAGGTTCTTAGGCTGATATTATTTGGTTGTTTAGCAGTAATAATTCCTAGCACTGGTTGTAAAAGAGGTGGTGTTCATAAAATCAGTATTCCCAGAGCCTGACTTTCCTCTTTGGTAGTTCAGTAGAACCAGCTCATTTAAGACACTTCCAAATCTTTTACCCTCAGCTATTGTGTAACGGGTCCTGAGCAGTCCTACTCTCATAAATTCAAAGGGAGTAGCCAGAAATTATTTATTTGGGGGCGGAAGGTTCTTCTAACTCCTTGCTAGGCTCATCACCTGTTCAGGTGAAGGCCAGTTCCTTCAGGTGAGGCAGAAGGATCAGCATGGCCAGGCAGGCTGGATGGGGGCTTCCTCATCAGCATGGACCATTCAATTGAATTAGCTGTCTTGCTAAACATGACCTTACCCTTAAGCGGCCTAAGAACAAAATGAAGAAGGAAACATCCAAACATATTACCTCTTGGAACTGGTCATGCAAGGAAACAGGAAAGAAAAGAAGTTGGGATTCATTTCACCCAGTTTTACCTGGGTCAAGATTCCTGTCCTTGCCCAGCACTGCAAACCATCAGCATAGCACTCCAGCTCACTGCTGATTTCTCTTGAAGACATGGAGCAACTCAGCTGAGCCCTGTAAGAAGCAGAAGATCGTGGTAGCTAACTTAAATGGCTCTTTCATCATCTGAGGCTCTGCTGTGAAGTTTGGCATGGCTTGCTAGGGTCAGCTCATGTTTATAGCAGCAACTTGCTTCAATTTGCACTCACACATTCAGTGTCTAAAACTTTGCTAGTAAGATTGTTTTGATTTTAAGGAATGGATTTTTTTTTTAATTCATTTCGAGTAACTGAATTAAATCATGAAAGCGGTGAACCACTGAGGGAACTCTTTAGGAAGAATGCTCTGCTCCCCCCCACTATAAACACACATGTGTGTACGCAAACACACACACACTTTATTTATTACTTTTTTTCCACCTGTGCTGACATGGCTGGGAATTTACAACAGCATTGAAAAAGTTACAAGCAGTACCTCAGAAATTCCACATTTCACTGAGCTGCGTTATTAAGGCACGTTTGTCAGGCAGCCAAATGCTATGTCAGCCTCGTAACTGATTTACAGCAACATCTGTAAGAGTATTTGAGGAAGAGGAGAAAATCAACGTCCACTTTTTGAATACAGTGTTTCAATGAAAGCTATGGTGGTGGGTGATTCCCAAGCAGAAAACATTAGAAATAAACAGCATGTTTAAAGGGATATATGCTAATTGTTACCAAAAAAAGGGGGCAGAAAAAGAAAAAAAACCCAAAGCATTACTTTTCAGACAGAAGAATAACTAAAGCCTTTCCAGGCATGTTTTAACTTAGCTATATAAAACACCTGGCCCTAGAAAAGCAGANAAAAAGAAAAATCCCATCAAATTTATACAATAGTTACTCTGTAATTGCTATGAACTATATGAACAAATCCCTGCTTTTCCACTTAAGAATGTTTTGTGAGAAGAAAAGAGGTCCAAGGTCTACTATCGACGAGCTGGACAGGTATGGGTGGAGGAAAGAGGTAGGAATGCCTTTTGCAGATCCCTCTCCTCAGCCTCTGCACCTGCAATAGCTTGCTTTTCTCTTTGCTTATTGAATATTTTCTCAGCAAGACAGTAAGACATTGAAGAAAGCAGGGAAGATAGCTGACGATATTTGGGAATGCTGAATGTGATTTCCATCATCTTGCAACACGGCACTGTTTAAGGTTTGCTTTATTTTAAAAGGAAATGACGTTGATCAAACATTATAAACTTCAAGAAGTTTCCTCAGCTGTCTTGCGAGGTGACTGTGTGATGCAGTCTTTTGTTTGTGTTTCAGTTTCACAAGAGGGATGATTTGGGTGGTGCTCGCACAGCTTCTAAATCTGAGGTGCTGTTTGAGATCTGCTGGAGCAAGGCTTGCCCCGTGGTGGGGCTCACCCCTGTCATTGTGTCTCCTCTCTGCACCTCTGGAGAGACCACTCAGCGCCAGTTCAGATGCAAAACCACCTTGGGTCATGCAGAAAGTGGAGCGACCAGCTTCCTACAATTCTCAAAGTGTAGAGACAGGCATATTTGTAATCGGATGGAAAGATATTTAGCCTGACTGTTTGCAACTGTAGAAACTTGTTGAGTCAGAACTTGTAAGAAGAAATCAGGAAGAAAAACATGCTTGGACAGCAACGAGAATCAGTCCACAGGGACCTGCCAAACACAGATGGATTTGAGAAGAGGGACGTGCAGTGGGGAGAGAACAAACAACAGCTCTGACCACACCAGTCTCTCTGCTGGGTCTGTGTTGCCCTGATAACCCAAAGGGCTCTGCACTCTCTATTCTGGTTCTGGATGGAGAAGTGAGAATTTAAAAATAAAAATGAAAATAATTTTGTGTCAACAAGCAGTTTCAAAATGAAAAATCAAAGCTTTTCTATTTTTTCAGATTTTTTTTTATGTTCTAAGTAATTTAGTAAAACAACTACAAGTGGCTCAGTGTCACTGAGCTTTTTGATTTCGTCTTTTTTTCTTTAAAAATTACTTTGAGTGAAAATGCCATTATTTCAGATGAAACTGCTAGAGTGTGCTGGTAGGTGAAATAATACAGTTGTTACAAGCTACAGAGCAATAAACAAACACATTTTTAAAATGAGGCACTTAAGAACCTCAGTTCATACTAAAGCATAATTTTATTCATTAAGTTAATGCAGCTTTCTGATTAGTCATATTTTCCATCATCATCATTTTACTACTTTGCCTACTGTGTGGCCAGTTATGTGAAATTTAATTCCTTCTTAGTACTGTTTTACACATAGGTTTTTGTCCCCTTGCCAGAATCTGAGAGCAGATTAACTTTTCCCTGCTCACAGCAAATACCTACGAGGCTGCTGCAAGCACCCCTGACACTTTCCATTCTCTCGCTTACATGGAAGGCTGTGTAAGCTAATTACGATGGGGGCCGTGTTTCCCCTTTCCTGAGGGAAGGTTAATAGAGAAAGAAGTTTACGCTAATAAAGAATATGATCAGCGGGTGGCAGAAGCCAGGCTCTGGGCACTTGGCTGCTGGAGCACTGATGCTTTCTTAATGCTGTTGGCATACAGACCTGCAGCAGGTAGCAGTGCAAGTATGGTTTATTTTAAGTCAAGAGTAGCTCCTTTCAGTTTTAAGACCTGGCTTGTTTATATATGTCTTGTAGCTTCTTCACTGCTGTACTAGTGAGCCCCAGCTGCTAAAAAAAACTATTGAGAAAAAGCCTCATATGTAACAATTATTATGTGGTATCAGTGGATCAAATATTTTTTGTGTAAGAATCTCTGGTTTTCAACTATGTCAGTCAATAGTCTACAATACCTTTCTGCATGCAAAAAGGTGAGTCATGAGCAGAGTAAGTGCAAACATGATGCCAAATGCCAAACTAAGTCTTTCTGGTCATTTCTAAGAGTCTAGAATCACAACAAGACAGAAAACCAGTTTCAAAAACTCCTGACATTTCTGGGTAAAATGTGCGTATCTCTTCTGGTGGAATTCTCCCTGCCACCTGGAGGACTCTGTCAGCAACAGTTCTGCCATATGTGGGCCAAGCATCAAACAAGTATCTCACCATGTATCTCCAGCTCAACTGAACTGTGTCCTGCAGGAAAGGGTACAGCTGCCCCCTTCAAGGGCTGGTAGAGTGGCAGTTCTAACTCCTTGAAAAGCTTATTGAACTGTGTTATGAGAAGTAAATGTTAAAACTTGCACAAGTTATTCCCTTGGAACAAGGGAATTATTCAAAACCACTTTATGATATGACAGGAATCACAGAACCATAGAATACCAGGTTGTAAGGGCTCTCAAGGATCATCTGGGCCAAACTTTCTTGGCAAAAGCATAGTCTAGACAAGCTGGCCCAGCACCCTGTCCAGCCAAATCGTAAAAGTGTCCAATGACGTGGAATCCACCACTTCTCTGGAGGGAATATTCCAATGGCTGATTGTTCTTATTGTGAAAAATTTTCCTCATGTCCAATTGGATCCCCCCCAGGAGTAACATGTACCCACTAGCCCTCATCTATTTCACATGACTCCTGAAAAATGAGTCTCCATCTTCTTCGTAACCATACTTTAAACACCGGAACATGGTAATAAGGTCTTCCCTAAGCCTTCTTTTGTCAAGGCTGAACAAACCCAGTTCTCTCAGCTTCTCCATGCACACCGACAAAGGAAGGTGCTGAAAATAAGTAGGATGCAGGTTACTATGGCAAATGAGTGACTCTTTAGATCATGCTGCATACAAGTCTTGCAAAGTACAGGCCTACAAAATCTCAAAGCCTGTCTTTTATTCAGGGGATCTTATTATCTCTGTCGAGTAATAAAGATTTAAATTTCTAGTGCCATGACATTGGAAGTTTACCAAGTTTAAAATTAGTCACCCTCCATTTCAGAACATATTATATACAGGTACTCAGACTGCAAACTCCTGCATTGCACTTGTTGGTAAACAGCCCATGGTCAACAGTCAACATGAAGGGGGGGTATAACACAAAAGCACTTGTTGATGGCTGAGGAAAGTGACTGTGCTGGAGTGCTATCAGCAGTCCATAATCAGAGTAATTTACGGTTCTGTTCTCTCTTGCGTGGGAAATAAAATCCTGGACTCAAGTCACAAAGCCTAAATTTGCTTTATAAGCAGTGAGCTTAAATTACTACCAACTTCACTCTCAGGTCCTGTTGTCCCATGGCATCTTTAAGTCACATTGATAACACACATTCTGACACAGCAGACCCCATGGACCACACAACCTTGGGAAACTATGTATCGCACCAGCAATATTTAGTCTTGAACACAAACACGGAGCAACAAACGTATCTTGGTTTTTTGTCTACCAGAAAAGGAGATTTTAGATGCAGTAAGACATAACTCTCCAGCTGACATGCTCTTGGGTGCATCAGCTGTTTTGGATATTTTAACACACAAGAGGCTAAGTGGAATAAATACACAGAACATATTGTCAAGATGATGATAATGCATGTATTGTATTATAAATATTTTGTATGTCTCCACCATTATGGATTTAGTGCACATTCATATCAAGAGGTTCCTAAAGCTGTGCTAGTCTGTCCCCCCACGCCTCCCCTCCTCTCCTCTCCTCCAGTGCCCAACTGCTACTGACTTAATGCCTTCAACTACACTGTGCTCTGTAAACTGAATACATCCGTCCTAGCCTGTAGCCACAGTGACAGGGCAAATAAAGAAATGGCAAACAGAGTAGTGTGGGATGCCAAAGAGGGTCCCCAAAGGACACGGGAGCTGTACTGAGCTACAAGAGAAAAACAAGCATGGGAAATGAGAGAGGGCTCCAGAGCCTTTCAGTAAGTGATAGGATGTACACATACGTTGTTTCAGTGGAACTACTGAACCCTGACACTGGCACAACAACAGTGAGCAGCACTTATCACCACACCTAAGTAAGCAAAGACACTATGGCTTTTATCCTCTGCGTAACACTTCCCTAAAAATGAATAAAGGAAGATACCTGGTAAGCTCTTCATCTGACTAAAATCACACATGTAAGTGCACAGTGTTATACATGAGTTTCCTCCCTTCACTGAATGGGATGAGGCTCTCCCTCCCCTTATAATGTAAGAAAATAATTTTAGACAGTTGCTGAACTAAGATCCAACTAGTTCAGTTCTGGGCCCCTCACTACAAGAAGGGCATTGAAGTGCTGGAGCATGTCCAGAGCAGAGCCACCAAGCTGGTGAGGGGCCTAGAGAACAAGTGCTATGAGGAGAGGCTGAGGGAACTGGGCATGTTTAGTCTGGAGGAGGCTGAGGGGAGACCTCATTGCTCTCAACAACTACCTGCAAGGAGGTTGTAGAGAAGGGGGTGTTGGCCTCTTCTCCCCAATGAATAGTGAACCGGACTAGAGGAAATGGTCTGAGGTTGTGGCAGGGGAGATTCAGATTAGGTATTAGGAAGAATTACTTTACTGAAAGTGGTCAGGCACTGGAACAGCCTGCCCAGGGAGTTGATTGGGTCACCATCCCTGGAGAGATTTAAGAAACACGTAGATGTGCACTCCAGAGCATGCTCTAGTGGCCTAGATTGTAAGGCTTTTTTGATGTGTGTATGGTTGGACTCAGCAATCCGGGAGGTCTTTTCCAACCGCGACAATTCTGTAAAATTTCTGCTTACATTTATACTTGAAAAGAAACATAAACCCCAATTATGGTTTGGGCTTCTATGGCTGCAGTATGAATCTTTGCAAATGTTTAATAAAGCCTGAATCTTAAGTCTTAGTTTTAAGCTGCTTTGAAGCAGTTCAAGGAGTGAGACACAAGCGTTCAAGAGATCCCTGAGATGGAAGGAAGAAATGTTTGGTGACACTAATGAGTCCTCAGTTGGAAAAGTAGCAATATTCTTCAGCAAAAAGTTTGGGCCTAACCCTTTGCCACTGTTTTTACAGTTCAGAATTCAAAATTAAAGCATTTGGTCCTGAAATACTGTGGTGTTCCTTAAGGTTTTATGTGTTTAAAATAGTAACAGCCTTCAGTTGAGGAACTATGCCGATATCCCCCAGTGTCATCTCAGGCACACCATTTAGGTTATTTGGATAGGAAATGTTTGCTCCAGCCAGATTCTAGTAAAAAAGGTTTACTCCATTTATCTGTCCAGAATTATGAAAATTATTATTCAGGGTTTGCAGAAATTATACCTCAGCAATTGCTTGTACAAATTCGTTGTGTAAAGCATTAAGAGGATACTGCCTTTAAAGAACATTTTCTACATTTTAAGTGAGTCAAGACTCCAGTTGCTGCTGGACATAAAACTCCAAAATGTCTGCTCTGTCATTTAGCAAAACTTGTTTCTCATTCTATGACTCTGAGAAGCAGCATGAGCTTTACTCAGTGTTGGCCGCAAATTTATTCCCCCATCACATTAACTTATGATTTCGCTTTCAGCTGCGTAAGTATCAAACTACCATCTCGTACATCTGGATCGTCAGAGGGAGGAAGGGGGAGTAGGGGGGGGGAAGAGAGAGAATGAAGGAAACACTCACAAGACTTTAAAACAGATGTTTGGTTACATCAGTGGTCTTAAAAAGAACCATTAAGATACTGCAAGGATCTTGCAATTTACAGATTGCCACCGTATTTAAGCACAATCAACTTACTAAACATGAAAACTCACACTGGCAGAGAAGATGCCTTAAATACCCAGAAATGGAAATTTTAGTTACTTGTTTTTTTAGGATGCCAAGTGAAACTTGATGGGAAGCATTTAAAATTCAGTCATTGACCCTGAACATTTATTTGGGTACAGACATCTATGTCCTTGGAAGATTAGGATCTTTAAATTCTCCAAGAGTAAGAAAAAAAAAACCAACAACTTTAAGGGGGAAGATGAAAAAGGAATAAAATGACATTGCCAATGTTCCCAACCTTCCCCCACAACAGAAAAGAAATCTAAAGCTTGTTTTTCATGATGGACCTTTAACATGGAGTCTTAAGTATAAACATTAATTCTGGAATGAAAGATGTACTTACTGTTTTTAGCTTTCTTGAATCTTTTAGACATGTCAAAAAAGCAATGTCTGGTTACAAACAGAAGCTATCATGGCCCCCAGCTCTCCTCCCCCTAAAAAAGCTGGGGTCACTATGGGGGAAGAAAAAGAAGAGTTATCAAGTGAATAAAATTTAAGATTTCTTGCCATATTGATTTATAGCTTTGTTCCTTACTCAGGAAAAATTAATCTCTTTCAAAATGCACTTAATTATAATCAAATACCCATATCAATGTCTGTCACCACATCAGCACATCTGGCAGCAATGAAAACAAATTAACAATAAGAGTCAGAAGATCTGGCAATATGACCAACTAAAGCACGCAAAATCCATTTCTACACTTAGACCACCAGTGACTAAGGATGGATTAACTTCCTGTCTCTAATACTGGCGCCTAAATTAAAGGGAAATTGCATTGCAATCTGGACACCAGGTTTCTGGCTACAAACAACAAAAAGCCCTTAGCTCAGCTACAGCAGGCAGCGAAACCTTTGCTCGTTCTTTAGCCATGATGCCTGTGATGGCCTCACAGCTGCTTCTAATTTAGTTTAAAAGAAGCAATTTGGCAAGCAAGTAAGTTTGCACCTTCAAAGTAGACAGACATAAAAAGCTGATGTCCTGTAACATTAACCATTTTGGAGTCTTGCTGTTTTAATGCAGCGATGACAACAGGATTCACAGCTTTTTAAAATAGTAGGTATCTGTACATAGAAAACAAAAAAAAAAGTGTTTCCACTTAGTCTTAATTACCATTTTATATCGAGCAATCCTCTTTCTCTGACTTTGAATAGTTAAAGGCATTGGGTTCATTACTGCAAATTTAATCCAGTAAAAACTTACAATTGCTCAACTCGACTGAGCAACTGAATAAAGCAAGGATCTCATCCATAACCAGAAAAGGGCAGCTGAATAAGGAACAGGAGCATAAGTTAAACCAAAGAAAACATTATCTTGTACTTGGACTACCTTCTCATGTTGAGCCTGGAAGTGGTTGCAGGGGCCGGGGGGGGAGGGGAGAAGAAAAGGGTATGGGAAAGCAAAGACTCAGGCATGCATTGCATATTTGGCACACGCTTAACACCAAGCCACTTGGAAGAGAGTGATGCTACCAGGCAGACATCCAGTGCCTTTTTTTCTTCTTTAGCTGAATAGCTCGATATGGATTTGTGCACCTACTGTGCAACCTCCTCCACCAGAGGCGCACACGCAGTTTGCAGACAGGCAGGGGCAGACCATTGCTGCTACATCCTTGCACGCATGGGACAGCAGGCATTCACACTGGGGAAGATTTGCATAGTTAGTTTGGCACAAATATCCTCAACCCACCTTGGCAACCACCAGTATGTGTGGCAGGAACCACACCCGCCCTTAGAAGCTGAAGGTATTTAACATGGTAAATCCCGAGGTGCAAGTTTTAGTCAACTAAAGGTGCAGACCTGCAACAGAAGGCACCTACGTAGGCAACATTCCTCTGTCGACAAACACAATTCACGCTTGTCATTCTTCATACACTAATGTGGGTCAGAGACCACCTGGCAGCATATTTTATTAGAAGTAATGTGCAAATAAGATGCATGATACCTGCAAACAGCATGGAGTTTCCATTTGTAAAAAGGTACAAGTACAAACAGTACAAAATTAGAATGATTACTACTCATTTCAATAAAATGAAGTCTGACATAGAAATACATATGCTGTATTATTTACACCATTAATTTACAAACGATATTATTTGCATAAAACAAAGCTATAAAATAATTAGAAATATAGTTTTTTTTAATAAGGAATGTTTTCCCTGTATAAAAACGTAGAGCATTTTGGCAATTATGCTTTATTTGAATAAAAATGCATTTATTTGTTCTGAATTCATAGCATCACGTGGTTTCTGTCTTCCCTTCTTCCTTTTCTTATTCCTTTTTTAAATAAAATTCCACACTGAGGTAGTAGTACGTCAAAGTATGTCTTTGGTTCCAGAAGTCAATGGCAGGTCCAAAGGGAACTATGTATCCAAATCACAGGATTGGAAAGCTGAAGTCCTAAATTTTTCAAAGGGCTGCCTGTAAGTATAAATGCTATTTTCTCCCCTAGAAACTGTCCTTTCCTTTCCATCTTCATCTGCCTCTGCATCAAAGTCCAGTGAGGCACAAAGATTATTATGGGAGGTTTTTGGTTGGCAATTTGCTGGCTGTCTACAACTTGAAAGAGAGTCCAGCTGAGGCCTCCATAAAGGCTTTCCAAATGTTCCTGAAAGACAGTGAGTGAGAGTAAGTACAGAAATACTGATGCTAAAAGTTGTGTTTCATTAAGTATTGCACATTAGAATGCAAGCCAAAGATCAACACAAGCGAAAGCTCACCAACATTAAATTTTAACTTAACTGTTATTTTACCCCTTAAAAGAAAATATCTGTGCGATCACAAGCGTAAGGCAAGATTCTGCCACCTGAGACATTAAAACCAGTTCCAAAGTAAATGTATAGCCACACCACATAACTTCATTACTTTTGTTTTTATGACTACTCCCACACTGATTTTTCTTTGGGGAGGGTAGTGAAGGGGGAGGCAGACACACAGACCGAACTGCAAGCATTCTCACAAGATACATTCTAATGCAAAGGTTAGAAAAGTGTCCCTGTTTTCTTCTTCGGATGAAATCTGTCATGCCATTCAGCAAAAATAAAATCAAAGAAGAAAAAGAAATAACCCAACATGTATAGGTTTATACAACACTTTCCCACTGTGCAACCTGAATGCTAAACCAATCTTTTCCTGGCTAGCAATCTCCCCTTAATAATAAAGATCACGCCAGCCAAATTCTCCATTAACACCTGCTCATGTCTTTGCCCACAACTGCCTAAAACAGATGTAGCCCAAAGAGAATTTGGCATTTCAGCTGTATCTTTATTAATAGCTATCTGGCTTCCCTAGCCAGAAAATAATTAGTGTGCCTGTCACTCTTGACCATTGGGAAGGTGTTAGCGTCAACCTCTCTGCATGAAGGGCCTTCTCTTTTTCACTGAAGAAATATAGGGCCATCACAAATTGCAGTGTCTGTAAGTGACACTCAAAAGACTAATTTGCAGAAAACAGTGGGCCACGGCCTGATTTTGAAGAACTCAGTTTTTATTAGTAACTCAACACTACAATTGTTAGTAAATTTTGCACCCAAAAAGCCATACTTCTAGTTTTGCTTAGTTGCTAGAAGCAAAGGTTAAGTGAAACTGTAATCTGAGAAGTTACTAAAAATTGATTTGGACAAGGTCCATATTTGCATCAATGACCAGCAGAGCAATTTTGCTCCTTACACATTATGAAAGGATGTGCCTCACAGCATCGAAGCTACAAATGAATCCTATCTTTAAGAAAATACAAGCTGTAAAGTTTCCCGGCTCGTGCATTAGCAGTGATGTTAATGCCAGCTGTCTTCATTGTATTTGCAGAGGCAGAAGAGGGGCTGAGTTTGAAGACAGTGATGCTGAAGAAGTGAGTCCACAACTAAAGACAAAAGTCTTGACAGACTTCTACAGCTACCACCTCCAAGACCTAACCATAGGCTCCCTGAGTGAAGAGTGCTAACGATTATGGAGCGTCCAAGGCAATGATGATGTGACTAAGGTGGGTACTACCTCAGAGAACTGCCAAAAAAAAAGTAGCTCTGCATAGATTTTTAGGGCAGAGACCCGGAGGTTGCATTAACTTCTGGGTATATCCACCTACAATAGAACTACTTTCTGCAGGAGACATGTGGTAAAGCCCTATCTGCACTGTCCCACCACAGCAACAGTGGCAGGCAGCCAGAAGAACGTGTGTAGGCCCAGGGCCTCTGCCAGATGTCATGGCATCTGCAATGTTTTACAGACCAAACATCTGGCTTTCGAAGTGGGAAAACTTCAGAGCTTGTACCTCCCTACCCACCCCCGGAGAACAAAGAACCCACTGATGCACATTCCTCCAGGTCCTCTTGCAGAGCCAGCAGACCCAGGCCTTGATCAACCACACGGACACACCAGCTGGGAGACAATCCATGGTACCAGGGCTGCACTTGGCGTTCAGATGTCAGAGGGATGAAAGCAATATGGAAGTTTATATGCATTTCAAACTAACCAACCAAACCAACCCCCAAAATTCAGGGAGCTTCAAAGGTAAAGCAACACTTTTCTCCTACCCCCTCAGCTCTCCTCACAATATGGATTAAAACTGCAAACTTTGAATTAAGATTCAGGAACTCTGTCTGGTTAAACCATGACAAACTTTTGTCATACACACCATGAGAAAAGATGACAAAGGAGGAGTAGAAGGGGCATTTTTTCCACATGACTTCTATTTTGAAGGGTAAACCATTCCGTTTCAGTATGTTATACAATATATCCTCACACACTGAAGTTCAAGTCTCCCCACCTGCTCTGAGCCCTCCTGGGACCTTGCACACCTTTTGCCTGTCCAGGCAATACTTCTGGTATGCTTCAAGTTTGTTAAGGTGTATTCTAACATTTATGGAATCTGCCAGCTACATTAAGATGAAAGAGAAGAATCACACCACTAATGAGATTTTTATGTAAGCATGAGCTACTAAGATCTCCTGGTAATCTGAATATGCTCATTATGCAATTTTACTGTAATATTTTTTTGTTTGTGATCTTTAGATGTTTGGCATATTGTATTTAGTGGTCCTTAGAACATTTCCCAAGAAGCAGAAGAGGGCTGAACATGTACACCCAGAGATGAACCACCTCACTGCACTGCCCACATTTGACCTAAGGAGTCCTTCAATGTATGTCACTTCTGCAAGCCCTAAACTTCATCTTTTTTAACACAGGATAGGGCCCATCTCCCAGTTAACTCCTGACAGGATCCAGAGGTCACCCTGCGTTCTGGGGCACCCAACTGTTCTCATGCTCTGCAGTGGAGAGTGAGCCAGTCTATGTGTACTGTTCAGTTGTGCGAGCCTTAAAAAGAATAGGTATTGTAGTGTCACAAGTTACTCAGGGAGGAAGAAAGGGAAAAGAAAACAAAAAGACAAGAACACATGCAAAAAGTCAAGGTCAACTCTCAGACTGTCTTCACTCAGCTACACCCTGTCAATCTCCTCTCCTCCTCTCTAATGTATTTATTTCCCACATGCTGTATTATCTTGCTTAATTCACAGAAATCTGCAAAAAGAAGCCAATGCAAAATTACTCCAAATAAGTTTTTTCACAACATTAGCCATATAAGCACCTAAACACTACTACATGATTACTCCTACGAGGAGTGGGAAAGAAAAAGGTCAGAAATTGGTTTGACTTAGTGTTGGAAGTCAGAAATGGGACAGCAAGAATGCGAACAGCTTGAATAAAAACCAATAGGTAGAACATACCCATGAAAGTGCTGTTATTGATAATGGATAAGGGTTCCAAACTTCTGTTTAAATCAAACGTGTCTGAGTTCAGACTTTTGCTTTTTAGTCCAGTTCCTTCATTTTGAGTATAAATGGAGTTAATCAATTTGCTACTTGTAGCCTGCATCCCAATTATGCCAACACACTGATCAAAGGGATCTTCCAGTGGAGATGAGTATTGATAGCATTCCTTTTTCTTTAGATATCCAGACTCATAAGGGTCCAGGCATACTGTTCTTTGGTCAGGGCTGCAACCTAAACAAAAATGCAAAATTGCTTTTACATCGATTCACCAATAGCACAAGATCAAACTAGGACTAAAGCTTTCCCCACCCACACTTACCTGCATTGTATGCTTCAAATGCCTCAGAGCCATATGTGCTTCCTTTTAAATACAAAGTCCCTGAAGTCCCCAGATAGTGGCACAGGAATGGATCTGCAACACCCTCCAAGTCTGTTTCACTGCCATTATCTAAATGGCAAACACCTTAAAAATAGAATTGGCAGGTCAGCATATGATCTTAAGCTTTAGCTTACCTTTTCCTGAGTAACTTTTGTTCTTTCAAGAACCTCGTCTGTTCAACTAAACTTCATAGTGTATTCAGAGCTTAAGTTTAACTGAACCTTTTGATGAGAACTCCAGTTCTAGAAAGTATTCAGTTAAGTAGCTTGACAGAGAACGTGTCACACTGCTTCATTGTACAGTCCCTGGGTAACAGAACAAACCCAACCACGGGGATCAGGAACAGGGACTGACTTCCTCTAAAGCACTGGAATCCAGGCTCATGCTTATTTTGGAGCACAGAGTGCCATGAGAAAGTCCCAGGTGGAAGAGTTTCTGGGAGTCACTGGCTGCTCAAATAGCTATACTGACTTTCAGCTTTTGGGAACCATCAAGCTGAGGACATAGTCTGTGCTCCACGAAGAACCTGCTCCTCTTGCAACTGCAAAATTATCTCACCACTGTTCCATTGCCACCAGCCCCAACTCCTCACTGTGTCTTGACCCCAATCCCTACCCAGTAAGGTACTTTTTCCTCCCTAAGCCAAGTATATTCTGGATTCTTAGAGGCCAGATGTTTAAATATTAAGTACTGCAGCTTTTAAGTTGCAGTCACCTTAAATCCTTTATTCACTCTGACCTTTAAGACTTTTCTAACAGAAAAGTTAAGTCAGTTATATGATATCAAAGTTACACTGGTTTTACCACCCAAGTCTGCATTCCATTTCAAGCTATAACAGAGGAAGACACGCTGTTGTAATTCCTTTTGGAGACTCTTGTTTTGGCAATATGCTCAGTTTAAATTTACCCTTGAAACTAGAGAAAAACTTTATGATTTAAGTAAAGACAAAGTCATTTGGATGAATAGAACAAAGTTTCTGCTATCTCACCGAATCAAATCCCAAGCAATAAATTTCACACTCTCTCAAACTTCAGCAAAGATGTTTCTTTAGTGTTATTTCTGTTAGTTAAAAAGACAATAGCCAAATTGCAGCTACTCTGGAAAATCTGCTTGACTGTTTACACCTACCAGTACTGTCCCTCTGCTGCAAGAAGTAGCCTCCTACAGAAGACGTGAGGAACTGATGATGACTGCCATTTTCAGATGAACCATATCCATCCTGCCTTTCAGCCAATGTCCCCTGGGATGACAAGTAACTTGGAATGTCAGCAGGCAAATTTGTTTCATCTGCGGGGAAGCAAAACACACACACCACAGTCATCAGCGTACTTCCGAATTTGTAAAAGCATTTTTAAAACTGTCAGCAAAGTGCTGAATGTAACATGCAATTCATTCTTCTGACTCTGAGTCAAAGCACACAAATGTTCCTACAATAAAGTCATCGGAAAGCAACCACAAACTCTTTTTTTTCCCTTTCCAAGGTAAACCTTCAGTTTACACACCTGTATTTGTGATGCTGCAGTCTTCATTTCTCCTTCTGGTGTGGTAGATGATGACCACCCACACCAAGGAAGTGCCCACCACACAGCAAACCACAGCTATGATCACAATGCCAACTGTGGCCCATCCATCATCATCAAGGGATGGGGCAATGTTTTGAGGCGAATCACAGGTGGGAGTAGGAATTACATTTAGACGGATGTTGCCCCGCTCCGTTCCAAGCGTATTAGACATTTCACACGTGTATTTCCCAGCATCTTCTACATCTGTATCCACAATAATTAGTAACTGATTGCCCGCAGCAAAGAAATGTCTTTCTGTTACCACAAGAGGGCTGTCATCCTTAGTCCAGTTCAGTCGGGGTGGAGGGCTACCACCAGCAATACACTGCAAGACTGCAGTTTCACCTTTTGTTACAGTTCGATCCAATAAAGGCCGCAAAAATGATGGTGTTTCTGAAAAGAGAGCATAAGCCTCATATTATACATGACCTTGCAAGAATGGGAACACATCACTTTCCTTCACAGCTCAAGAGGAAAAGCTAAATTAAATGCATCAGTAAGGCCTAATGAAGCTTACTCTCATTCTCAGAAAAAAAACACATTCAAAGAATTTGAACTTAGAGCCTACAGTTTACTTGTCAATTGATCAGGCCTATACGCTTGATTACCTCAGAAGGTAAAAAGGCCAAATCATACATGCTCAAGACTGCTGAGAACTAGATCAAAAATGGTTAACAAAATATCACGAAATCACGAGTTAAACTAAACCTCCTGTCTCTAAAAAGTAACAGCCCCATTTTCTTTTCCCCCTGCATATCAGATATGAGAAACATAACTTATTATTTTGCATCACAATAGTGACTGTGTGCTGGAGCCTGTGTTTCTAATCTATAACGGAATGTCAATGCAAATTATTTCAGAGTATTTTTATTTCTATACAGCACTTTCATAACAAAGCTATTTGTAATCAAGTTGACGATTTTGAAGTGCTCACCAATAGTTCAGTTCAAGGAGATTATGCGGTCAAGGACCGCCAGTGTCTTACCAAGTACTGTTAGTGTTGCGTTGGCTGAAATGCTTCCAGCGGTGTTTTGAGCTGTACAGCTATAAACACCCGTGTCCTCGATTTTCACATCAACAATGAAGAATACGTCATCTTCAGGCATGACATGCATGCGCCTTTTGCGCGCTGCAGGGAAATCTGTTCCACCGTCTTTCTGCCAAGCAATCTGTGGGACAGGATGCCCAACTGCAGCGCATTCCAAACGCGCCATTGCCCCAGCACGGATAGTTAAGTCCATGGGGATCTTTGTAAATGAAGGCAGCACTAAAAGAAAAGTGAGTGACACCAAAATGAGTAACTGAAACGCACTTTTCCTTTTTCGCCCAGCGTATTCTCAACCCCCTTCTTGGGCCTGAAAACGCAGGAGAAGCATATAACCTAGACTTATCAGTAGCCAGCAAAGAGAAAGGGATGGAGCTGTGAAGTATATGAGACTGCCTAGATCAAAATCTCATTTCTGCTAACAGCCTCCTACACGACCTTTCCATAGCACCTTGAAGCAGAGCATATGCTTACCTCCTGTAAAGAAAAGATTTCTGTTTTTTTCCATCTTATCACACAGATTTTTGTCAGATTTACTACAAGTTGGGTCTGTTACTTGTTTTTCCGTATACTATGGTTCAGCACAATAGGGCCAGATGTAAAACCAAATGGTGATTTTGGAACTAGACACATTTTAATAAACAATCTCATCTTATTAAGGGATCTTCTAAAAGACACAGATGATGAGAAAGGAAAAAATTGTGTTTACGTATCTTGATTAAAATCATCCTACTTTAAGTCCACAAGTAAAGAGTAACATACTTACTGTTTACTGTAAGTTTGGCTTTGACAGAGTAGGATGAACCAAAATGATTTGAAATAACACACTGGTATTTCCCTTCGTTACTGAATTCAACATTGCGCAGTCGAAGGATGGTAGTGTACTCCATCACTTCACCGCCCTGTGACCGGAGGTGTGCATAATTCTCCATTTCAGCATCTTGCAGTAATTCATTGTCTTTCTTCCATGCAAAAGTCATTGGGGAATCACTGCTGCTAGCTGCTGAACATACAAAACTCAAATTGGAGCCTTTGATTGCTGACTGGGTTTCTGGCTGGACAGTGATCTGTGGTTTAGGAAAATCATCTGCAAAGAAAGGAGAAAAAGAAAAAGTAACACAGAGGAAGGGAAAAAGATGTATGTGGGTCCTGAGGACTCTTTTTAGAAAAAGTCAGAAAGCCTTGTTTTGTATGTTCGAGAGAAGTGTCCAATAACTATTTATAAAATGGATACACAATGCGTTCACTTCAAATTTTGCTACCCTTAGGGCATTTAAAGTTGCCGTATTTATGAGTTTATTGTGCCGAGTCATCTCTTATTGAGCAGAAAGCACATTTAGAAGCAGACTGTGTGCACAGTTTGTTCAACAGCAGCACTAAAGAGAGAACTACCCCCTGACATCTGTAAGAACTACTCTGAATGTCAGTCATGAAGCCTATCCTTCATCTTTACAACACCTCAGGCTGCTGTGAGGCTTTCTTTTATTGAAAGCATAGTTCTTCTGCCATCAGAAACTGCAAGTTAAAGTTGAGGATTTTCCCCAAACCTACAAAAAACAATCATGTACAAAAGTCAATGTTCCAGTGATTTGTGGCTGTTTGGTCCACCTTACAAACACAGCAGTGCTGAAGATCCCTGAAGAAAGGCAGCACACATGAATTTTAAGAGATCAGTTTCTGGAGGTCCCTTTGTTATTGGAAAGTTATCTTCAAAGTGCCACTTTGTGAGTTTACAGAATTAGCTTCCTTCTGGACTGTTTATTCTGTCAATTACATGTACACTGCATGCACAAAAATAATGGGCAATTAAGTGCTTGGTCTTCCAAAAGACAAAAGTCTTTGAGGATTCTTAACTTTCAAGATGTCACCTACCTCCTGACCACAGAGGCCCAAAACTTCACATGCACTGCAGGAAAAGCCCTGGCCCCCAAAATACTCCTTGTTACAGACCCTGCCTGTACTGCACAGAGTCAGGCCTCACACAGCCGCTGTGCCTCCCTGTGTCTCATCTGTTTGGAAGCAACATACCAGGGTCAAAGTGTTATTCCTCGAAGAACCTCCACGCTGCGTGTTATCAAAGAAAATGGGATGTGCAGACAGCCTGTACTTGAGCTGCCTGACAGAACACCTGCAGGTCTGGAGCTGTGCTCCAGCACCAGGGCAACACAAATCCCGCAAAAGTTGACCCTAAGCATGGGCCTTAAGAATCTCCCAGGCCATTTGGGTTTTCAAATTTCCTACCCACGCCTTAAGTCCCACGCGTAGACTGACTATACCACTTGCAAATTGACTCGCTACCTTCCCTCACTTTGACCAGGAATAACCAAGTAGAACATTGTAAATACTTAAATTAGACCTGTGAAAGAACAGGCGAACATACTTCATGCTGTTTTAGTTGTGCTATCAATGGAATAATGAAATATTTCAAAATCTTAATTATTTGGCAGGAAGCGGGGAATGAAAGGTCCCTCAAACAAGCAGATACTACAGAACACAAAGAACACTCTCGGGTAAGACTGGCAATGTGTTTTGTCACAACAGAGTAATTTGAGAGTGTATTTGAATACTCCTGTCACAGAAACACACACACAGACACATAAACACATACACACACAGACATATACGCTCTTCCAGAAATACACATCTCATGTAGCCTCTTGACTACTATCTAACAGAAAACAAGCTATTCGTCACCAAATGGTACTCTTTTAGCATTGCTATGTTAACTTGAAGTAATTAATACAGGTCACAGAAGTATCTATTCACTTTTTCTTCCACAGTTATCTTTATCTTTGTCTAACGTGCCTTCCTTTAACAAATTAAGGATGACTCCCTCCTATCTCCTCAACAAGTTAACTTGACACAATTTGGAGGATTTGTACACTCATATAGATTACATGTAATAGATCATATTCAGTTCAGACAGGACTTAACATTCTTAAAAATTCTATGAAAGCAAAAGCAGCCACTGTAAACTTATAAAGCAAGGTGTGTACACCCAAACATCTAATGATGGCACACTTTGAAGAACTAATAAACAGTAAAAGTCATTGATTATATTAAGAGATTCTAGTTACTTGTGCATGACAATTATGTATTAGATGTAACAACTTACTCTCAGTGCATCCCTTTTTGCTAATATATCTTTGAAGGGTTTGAAACAAAATCATTAAAAGCCATTCAGCAGATGAAGGAAAGATCAAGGTGCCCCATGGTTTAACAAATAAGAGATATATATTTAAATCCTCCAATTTAGTTTCTTGCCAGAATGAGTTTCTCATAACCAAGAAACTATATTTCATATATACTCCATTAGCTACCAAGTAATCTGTAATTTCCTGCACTATGTCAACTTCTCCCTTTCAGTAGTACCTAGATTATGCACCATCTACTCATTATTTAACAATAATATGTTATGTATTTCAGTGCTAGTAAGGAAGGAGAAAACATTTTTGTACACTACTGTATAGTTTGTGCCTGCTTTCCCACTAAAAAAAAGGCATGAGTGGGAGCAGTAAAAATTAAGCAGTGTTATTTACTATGAGAGGACAGTTACTGAGAAGACAAATACAGTTACTGTTTTGACTTCAAATAATATAGAGTTTGAATTGTCTTTAGCAAGAAACATAAAATGTATACAACAAAAATATATGAAGTCCAGTTAGATTTCCTGGTATTTCCAAAGTTCCCACTTAATGTATCAGATGCATCAGAGTAATCAAACATACATCTTTATTCCAAAAACTTCACTTTGCTATAAACAGGGAATGTAACATATAGGTGGTAGTCAATGTTACTAAATACACAGAGAAATTTCATGTTTATGATAGATGATATCACCTAGAATTCTCAAGTGTTAAAAGTAAAGGTATCTGGCATACTATACTACAAAATATCAGTAGCATAACTGCTGTAATCAGGTGTTTTAAAATACAGTTTGCGTACAGATAGTAATTTACACGATTCAAATAGTTTTTAAAGTAGATAAGCAGCACACATGAGAGGGGAAAAAAAAAAAAGGCCAGAGCTAAGGCCCATATAACTATTTTACTTTCACATTTTCTCAGCTCTGGAATAACCTCAAGTATGAAAATAATTTACAAATAATCAAAAGCAAAAATTGCATCTCAAGTTTGCCAAAGTATGTCTCACTTAAAAATGATAGTTATCTAAACAATATCCATCTTTTAAATCTAGAGGCATATACATTTACCACCACAAGCTATTCATCTTTCCCTCGCACGCTATGCTATGTACTATGTAAGCAAGTTGTATATGAAACATAAGGCAGAGAATTGCCACTCCCCATCTTGTAGAATGCCACAAGCTTTGAGCATCTACATCACAGTTTGGGAACGGAGAAGGAAATGTTAACAAATATTAAATCCTCTCCATTTCATTACAGAATTCAAAACATAAAGAAACCACAATAAAAATCAAAGCATTCAGCAAAATCTGTTCTTTGGAACGAGGAATAGAGGCTATACTCACCACAGACAAAAACATCCAGGCTGACAGCAAAAATACTTCTCCCTTTTAGCAGCTGAGGATGGGCACAACTGGCGTTTACAAAGCTCTGAAAGTTGTTCTCTGACATCCACTGTGGGAGCCATTTTAACTGACAGTCACACAAGAGACTCGACGTGTTTAAGTGCCTAAGAAAAAGCAATTACATTCAAAGCCTGTTTGCTTGGGTTTTTTTTCCTATTTGCAACACAGATCCGTATGAACGGCGTGCCAGTAACAAAACTAAGTTTTTCGGCTAAATACATGTATCACAAGAGAAAAAACCACAATATTATTTAGCTCAGATGTGGCGACACCATTGTCATGACTCCTGCATTCTACAAAGCAGATCTGGTATCCTGAACTCCCAGATTCTGCTACAAATAAGAGTCCAGGCAGTCAGGTACGTATGTAATGTCTTGGGTACAAAACTACAGCCAGCAACAGGACACACAGAATGGGCAGGTAGGAGAACAGTAATAAACTAATAAAAATTGTTGAAATAATGAGCACAGAGAGAGCTACTTATCAGCGCTTACCTAACCTGTGTGAACAGCTATATTGACAGAAGGGAAAAAAAAATAAGAAAGCAAAAGGATATTTTGTGAAGCATCAAGAATCAGGAGCTGGAAGTAGGAAGAGTTTTCAGTTTGGGCTGAAAACTCAGAATCACCCTTTAAAAACATATGAAAAACCACTGTCAGTAATAAGATTCCTCTCTACAAATCTTACCTGTTCTTGAAGGAAGAGCAAAAATGATTTATGGATCCAGGGAGAGAAACAGCTTTAAAGATAAATGAAGAAATACCGATTCTTGATTTTTTTGTGAAGAAAGGAAGAGTGTCTCTGTGCTCTTTGTTCACACTAACTCTGCGTGGATAAAACCTAGGGACGTGAACTCACCAGTTCACACTAAGATGAAACAGACCATCTTTCACTGAAGTTCTAGGGGCATTCTTCATTCTTGAGAGGCAAAGAAGCCACGGCATTTTTTGCTATCTGTCATACTGTTTTCAGTCTTACTTTCTAGGGGCCTCACAGAATACAATTACTAAATGGGAATTGATACTAAATAATCGTACTTCTGGGGAAGTACTTTCTACCATCTGCCTACATCTCCCTCAGATATAATGCATGTCCACCAGGTGTTTCAACAAAAGTCCAGAAAAAGATTCCGACAAATGTTGAATAGTTATTTCATTGAAGCGTTGAGAGTCTGGTGTCTTGTAGCATCTTACACCTCCTTGAGCAGCGTTAGCCTGTCGTTCCATCACATTTGATCAGTCTTCAGAGCATCTATATCAATTGCTATCTTTTTCAGATCTCTTACAGATAATCTTTTTCAGATCTCTTACAGATTGCTAGACTTTTTTCAATTGCTAGACTTTTACTATCAATTCAGCACTCTGCGCCAAGTCTAGCAATTGCCCTGCACCTGCCTGAGTGAGCTCAGCAAACTAATCAAGCAACACAACCAGATCCAACTCAAGGAAGAGGAGAGGCAGAAAACTCCTAGCTATGGGTAGAAGCGTGGCTGCTACTTTCTAGAGCAGCCACAGCTACACCAGGTTATGCAGAACACCAAACCGAATTTAGAACAAACCAAGTATTGTCTAGATACAAGAAAGAAACATTTTACAGTGTGAACAATCATACAGGGGAACAACTTCACCAGGGATGTCATGGAGTCCCCAGCATTGGAGGTCCCTTCCAACCTGGGCTGTTCTATGAGTCTAAATATGCATGGCTCCTCCCTATGTTCTCTGTGGCACCCAACATGGAGTAATACCATAAGATTAAGAAGAGAGCCAGCTGCCAGGGTGATAATCGACAGGAGTCTGGAGAACACAAATGCAAAGCTCGAGACAAGCACCAGTTTCTACTTATAATGAGATCAGCATCTTCTCATTTTCTTTAGTTTGTCGGCAGAACAACCACCCACAGAGCAGCTCAGGACAACAGATTTGACTAGAGAAGGTTGCTATGAATAGAGGGAACATAAGATACATGCGAGAGGAAGAACTAGCTGTGCTCAAAACACAGGGAACAGCGGCAGCATTTTTCTGCATTGATCAACAGAAAAAGAAGGTAAGAGCAGAAAACAAAACACCCCAAAAACTCACTAGAAGAATATATTCTTCCTAGTGACCGCCTCATGATTTCTTTGAAGATCTGCCCCTTTTGCTACTACAGGACAGAAGAACCCAATTACAAGCACTGACAACCAGATCATTACAAAAGAATTACAGCATTGCATTTCACTGGTCCACTAAGCTTTAGCTCAGCGACAGCACTGCTGATCTTATAGAACATTACATCAAAGCCTCCCTTATCTAATACCTATTAGAGATCAGCCAATTTAAAATAAGGACTCTAGATGCCCAATGTAGCAGAAAATGAACACCACCTATCCTGTTATTCGCTCTTAAATACAGTGATCACCTAAAAATATACAAAACCCAAAGCACTGACACACCCTTTCTATGTGACTTCACAGAGACCACCATGGGAGTTTATCACTGCATCAGGCAACATCTTAATAAAGCTTTTATTTATTATTTATATGGATAGATATATTTAACAGAGGTGATGTCATTAGATAGAAACTTACAATTCTTTGAGTTTCTTCATTTGTGAAAAGGCATTTCCTTGCACTGACATAATTGCATTGTTACTTAGATCTCTAGGGAATAAAAAAGATAAAAATAACATTAGAAGAGGAAAGAGTAATTTATTAAATTGAATGTATTTAAGACTCAAAAGAATAGTTTGCTACATTAGTGATACAGAAAGGATCCCCCAGCTCAAAAAGAAAAGAGACAGGATTAAGAAGTTTTATAGCACGCTTAATACATAACACTCTCTGCATTAACTCCAAAATTCACATTCAGTGTAACTCCAAAATAAAAGAACCTTCTGAAGACCACAGTAGCAACCAGGGTAAGCGTGTTTCATTCCAAGTCATAAATAAAGCCTTCTTTTATTTAAATTAGTAGCAAATTTTTTTTTCCAATATCGGGTTAAATGTGAACTTCTACTACTTACAGGTGTTCCAGTGCATCCAAACCAGAAAATGCTTTCTTTGTAATGGATCTAATTCTATTTCCTTGGAGTATCCTGAAAAATATAAATACATGATGCAAAACAGATGCAATAAAATGGAAGCATTTTTTAAGACTAACAATTACATTTTTGCATTTATTTCTAAACAGTGACTAATACTCACTATTCAACCTTCCCCAATGCAGCAAAACACCTCAGCTCTAAAAAAATGCCATTTATTCCAATTCAGTAATGCCTAGATTCTACCCTGACTTTAGAAGACATCCAATATGTAAAGTGTGGTGATATGGATTGTTCTAAATGTAGACACATAAGCAGATTTTTTATTTCATCAATATGCATTTCAGACTTTCAATGCAATGAAGCCACTTCCACTGGATGCTGCATTACTTCAAAGACTCGCTATGCCTTTGTCACATTACTGCCTCACTTCCTTACTTTGTCACTCATTACTTCTTATTACAGGAAACTCTCATTCTTTGAGAAATGCTTCCATAAACAGCAGTCATTTCTAAAATATTTCAGATTAGTTTGACTTGAAAAATCTGGAATTTCTTTTACACGAAAAGGAACATTTTATGGAGAAGAAAATGGTAAGGGAGAAAAAAAAAATCACCTCAGCTAGGGAAAAATATAACATCATTAAATGTTGGGTTGAAACACACATAATCTAAGCCAATTATTTTAAGGAATGGTGAGATACAAATATAGTAGCAATACTCACAGCTTTTTAAGTTTATCTAGGCCAGAGAAGGCACCATTCATATCTTCAATAGTCCATGATATTTCATTGTTTTTCAGATCCCTGTTTAAGGAGGGAGGTGAAATCAAACCACATGAGCTATTAAAAAGAACAAGGTACATACTTCTTCAAGAGCATGTATTATTTAAAAAAACAAACATTCAAAAATAGCTTTTTAGTAGGTTGTTTTTTGTTTATTTGGTTTTAGATTTTTTTTGGTGTTGTTCTTTTGGGTGGGCTTTTTCGGGTTTTGTTCTTGTTTTTTGTTTGTTTGTTTTTATAAGAGAAACTTCTCCTGATTAGCCACTTCATTTCAATTTTTACTGAGAGACTTTGAAGATTGTTAGTACTTTTCCCACTGATAATTAAAAAGATCAAACCTAACAATTTTAAGAATTGTTAGAAAACAAACACATACCCTATAAGGGTATTCAAATATAGATACTATAATAAGAAAAGGAGCGTCATAGGAAGGGAAGCAATTAACTGTTGGCCCTCCAATACAAAATACATTCATGCCTCTGTAAGTTCGTGATATTAACACACATAGAACGCACTGGGATTTATTAATAAAGGAATCATTTTTACATCCTACAACATCCACAACAATAGCTTAATTATCTGCGAAGCATAAAGAGATTAGAGATTTGTGAAAAAATGGTATGTCAGCAAAGAATCAACAGGCTAGGGCTAGAGGAGAAAAAAATGTCTAGGCGAAAAAGTCTAACACTTAATTCCTAGACACCTCACAAGTCTCTGAATTCCTGTCTTTATAACCTATATGTTTCTGTATATGTAAAGAGCATAGCATACACCCCTCTGAATTGCATTTTTGCTTGATGCCCAAAGTGTGAGTGTGTAAGCAAACCCCTGAAAGTAAAATGTTATCATCCCTTTCAAAGCCTAGAGGGAAAGGCAACCATTTCATTCATCTGGCTAACAGATGGGCCAATGGTATGTAACTGGAAGATTTTAATGAAGCGGAATATATTTTGATTAGTTTACTTCTTCCTTCCCCTTCCATTAGAAAATACTATTTCAAAAAAATGCTCCAATGCTTAAAGCAATTGCTCAGTCATGACAATCATCAGCATCCATAGAAGTACACAGTTTTGAGTTCTGTCTTCTTATTTTTACCACAAGGGAAAATGTTGATTTGTCTGTTGGTTAAGACACAACTATGATCCAGACCCCTAAAGCTATATAGGTAGCAGCACTGCTGCCTGCTGCCTTCAAATGGAGACATGCCTTTCCCATAGTAATGCTCCTGAAAGTTCATATTTTAATCACCACCATCATTGTGCACAGCCTTAATGAAAGGGGAAGCCCTCCCTCTCCCAACTATTCAAAAAAAAAGAAAATCCTACTGTAAGAATAACATATGTTGATCTGGGAAATTTAACAAAAGGTTCTTGTATGTTTCGTAAGAAAAAAAAAATATCTATAAACACTGTGGGTTTTTCTTAAGGTTTTTGACCTTAAAAAATTGAGTTTTACAACTTACAAAGTCTGTAGACTGGAAAGTCCCCGGAAGGCACAATCAGCAATATAATTTACTTTGTTGTTTCCAATGTACAGTCCGACCAGCACGCTTAAACCAACGAAACTTGAATCATCTAACCTTGCTAAGTGATTGTACGTCAAATCCCTGCAAATTCAAGGAGAAAGTGGATTTTAATGTGTATGCTGCAATGCATATTAGTCAGTTCAAGCCAGGTGAATTTTCAGCAGGAAGGAATGAAAAACAAAACCTACTAGAGTATTTTTGACTGCACAGTTTGCATATTGTTTCTGATAATTCACAAATTACTGCAGAATTAATTTCTTTCATTTGAAAATAACTGTGTTACAGCATTAGAATCACTGCCACAGTGAAATGCAGCATTCATGGCTGGCTTCAAGTTCTTTCAACAAAATACAACTGTCCTACATACAAAAAAGTTTTTGTCACCTTGGGAACTTTGTTATGAAAAGTTCACAGATCAGTGGTAAGAATTTCATGCTTTGGCATGTACCCGGCTTTCAAAACTGGAATAGAATAAAAGCTACTCACAGCTCACTGAGTTTCTGGCAAAATTCCCAGGCATCAGGACTGATCCTGCTGATGGCATTTTGGCTGAGATGGAGTTGCTGCAGCATCAGCAAGCCATAAAGCCAGCCTTTGGTTACCTCTGTCAAGTTGTTATGGTCCAGCTGCCTACAAACACACACAAAGACATACAAACAGATAAAAGACATAAAGGTTCAGAAACTCAGTGGCGTGCATGCTGTGCCCTGGGTCCACATCTGACTTGACCATACTGGCTAGAGAGCTGCAGCCTCTATTTACATTTACAGTTGTACACATACATTCAGAATGTGCTGTCCTACACGTTCACCAATGCCTGCTTCCTGCTTTTCAAACTGTACTACAACAGTTTAATTCAAGAACATCTTTAAATTTTATCAAGCGATTCTACTCATTTTGCACAATTCCACTTAATATGTTCTATCAGCAGAAAAGTTGATACTTACAAGACTTCCATGTTGGTTAATCCCCAGAAAGCACCATCCATGAGTCTAGTAACCCCGTTTCTCTGCAGTTTTAATGATTTCAAAGCTGGAAGTCCTTGGAAAGTAAGCCCATCTATTTTTTTAATTTTGTTGCGATTCAGTTCCCTGCATCAATAAAAATTATAGTTATAGCACAGCAAGTTTACCTGCATGCCAGCAACCTTTCTTCCCTCTCTGGAAACAAACCTTATTTAAATGCTTTTCTTGCACATAAAACACTAGAGACAAGATGTAATAAAAATCAAACATTTTACTGTAATACATTATGTTTAACCATGCTAACACTGTTCTGCCTTTCTGGTACTGAGGATTTAAAGATTTTTTTGTAGACCTAGAGTGTCATGCTTAGTCCTGTTCACAAATTCAAAACTGAAAGCAAGTTCCTGGTGTTTATCCATCAGTAGAGTCATTAAGGGTAGTTCATAATTGCAATCGATAATCAGTCAGAAAGAAAAAGTTAGAAGTTTTAGTTGTGGTATCTGGACAAAATTAAACATCCTGGCTCATCCCTTTCTTAATTTCGACTCAAGCGTTCATTACACATTTTCCCTCGTTAAAAACAGGTCTCTCCCTCTTTCTAAGTAGTCTTGGCACTCACACTTCTGCCAGTACACACAACCCTTGTAGGTCAGAAGCTTGGACCTGTGTTTATAAAGCATAACTAGCTGGAGGACAAGCTATAGTGACAGTAGTACTCAGTATTTTCTGTTTTCTTGCTCTTCACAACGCTGTCTTGGCTTTGGTACTTTTGAACTCCGAACGCCACACCAGCCCAAGGCAGCTTCCCGACTTCCTGAGCTACGTAGTAAGGGAAGTCTAGCTTCACACAAGCACAAGGAACAATGTTAACTAGCTTTATAACAGCGAATTTTGAGCTAGATATCATTTGCTAACTTAACAGTTATATTTATTAGCAACATTTGATACATAATATAAAAAGACAGGATTAGATAATACTAAGAAAAGGCCCCCGTAAACCAATGAGTGATGATCTGCCTCTTCAAGAAGTTCTGTCAACCTGAATCCTACCAAACCAAGAAGAAGCCTCTCCTTCTAAAACTTACTTCCCCATAGGAAGTAAAGGCCTAAATAATTCTCTGTGCATAGTTCCACCACAGTTATTTTTCAGAGTCTCAGTCTTGCAAGAATTCAGCTTTCCTTTCTGCTACCCTGATAACAACCCTACCTGGTAACAGATACCTGACAGAGAACACTACTCCTCCTGTGCTTGTATGTGGATAAAGCAGTGAAGAACATTCAGCCAGAACAGCATTCAGTTCTTTCCCACTGCTCCTCTGAACTCTTCCCCCAGGTGATAACAGAAATTTTTCATGTTCATTGCAGATTAGCTACCTAACGTAATTAGGTCAGCCTACTGATTAAATTGTGAATGACTGGAACTTTTTTAGGCCAGAATGTCACTGAATTCCAAAGTTTCAGATGAATCCAAAGATCTGAAAGTCTACTAAGATGGTTAACAAATCCTGAGCTTTGCAGGACTGTCTCATGCTCTTTTACTGAGGCTTGAGTGAAACTCTTGCTGCATTTGTACACAAAAAAGGCACAGTCACTGTTTCCAGATGCGTCAAGCACCCTAACACTTCACTGCTCTTATGATCTTTCACTTTCAAGGTTAACCTACAAGAGTTGATAACTTTTGACTATCTATATATAGAAAACAATTATTCAGAACTTGACAAAGCACAATTGTAGCCCATCCTCTTCTCAACTTCCTGCACTCTATAAAAAAAAAAAAAATTCATTCCCTTCATTTCACTGTGAAAGCACAAAATAAATAAGAGACTGCTGTAGTGAGCTATGTAAGCTTACTTCACTTAATATTTTTCCAATGCTTTCTTACAGCAAAACTGCTACTACCCTTCTCCAGCTTTTTTTTTTTCCTTTTAATAGGCAAAGAAAATTTTAAACACAAAGACTATTCACATCTCACCAATATGCAAGACTAGTTTTGTTCAGCACATAGCTGCAGTTAGTAAGGGTTGTAGTAATATGCTTTCTGTGTCTGTCTCGCTCTGCCTCTGGTTAAATTAAAGGTTAAAGTTCAAGCACTGCCACTGCCAGTGCTTTGGGAAACCTGAAAACAATTAGTCAATTGTAGGTTGCACTTACAGGTGCTGCAGATGGGAGAGTTTAAACATCTTTTGAGGGATTGCTGAAATTTTGTTCCTGTTCAGTTTCAATACTTGAAGTGTGGTAGACAAATTGTCAAAGGTACCAGGCTCCATGGAGGTTATTCGGTTACTGTTAATGTACCTGTTGAAAAAATGTCTAGAAGGTTAAATTTACAGTTATTTAATAACTTCTTAATACCGAGTAGTGAAGCACAAACCTCTTGCGCTGCCTGCTCCTTGATAAATAGAATTTCATTTATCATATTAATTAGAGTTCTTGGCAGATCAGTCTATGGTTAAATAGTATTGCACCACCATCATTTTGCTCTGCATTATTGGCAGAAGATAGCATGCTGCAATCCCATTACTTTATTCTCACTCAGTATAGCTCTAGCATTGCAGTATTACTGAATAAAGATTAAGGTCTATTTAAAAAAAAAAAAGTCCACTAAACCCCATGTAACTCAAGACTAGCTCAGCCCTGGGGAACTTACCTCATTTTGTTACATAATTATTTCTCTCAAGAGACATCTGTTTAATCTCAAGATAATAACCTTCACTTTTTAGGAACTAAAACATCTCACTGCAACAACTTGTGTATTCAAATTAGCAGCTTATGTTAAAACTCAACAGGTGAAAGCAGGAATAAATACTGAACTTGTGTCTAACCGAAAGAAGATTTAGTACATTCACAAATAGCTGCCAATCTAAGTTTGCCATCAAGTTTTTGTGAAAGTAACCTGAAAGAAAAACAGTAACACTAAGTTTTACTTACAGATACTTGAGCTGTAACGATGGAAATGATGATATTTTTAGCTCTGATATGTTGTTGTTGCTCAAGTCCAAAGTTTCTAGACTCTGAAATGGCTTCAGATGTTCAGACAAGATGTTGGCAATCTTGTTACTGGTCCTGAAATTTAACGACAGTAGTGCAAAGCCTGTCATTTCCAGAGTAAACACTTGTTCACTACATGACTGACGAAAGTCAGCTCTTAATTTCTCTACTTGAAAATAATTTCAAGTTAAAGAAAACCAATAAAGTATGTTCTCTAGACATAACATTCATTTTTAGCCATTCCAAATCACAACTTGGAATGCACTAAATAAATGTGTTCATCAAAATTTCTTAAAACCCATTCCCAGCAAACGAGGAAAATAAAATTGCCTTATAATTCAATTACTGCAATTCATGGCTTTTAAAACAAGACATTAAACTCTGTAATAATGTATTTCTGAACAGTAGAAATATCTGGCATTTGCATTGAACACTATGCCACTGTATTGTTATGTAATGAGATTAGAATTGTTTGCTATTTTAATCAAATTAACATCATAGTAGCTAGACAATGTGTTTTGTTGTCTTTAAAAAATCCTACAGCATGAAAATCAGACAGAATTTCCAGAAAAGCAGAGCTAGATTAGAAGAAAAGGATGACAGCGTGCTCCTTCAGAATGAAATTCTATAATTTTGCAACTATATTTAGTATTTCATCCTATGGATTTTTCCAGTGAGATAGCAAAGAATAAAATTTCTGCTTATTACAGCTCATTGCAGAGGTTCTGGACTTCACATCTGGTCAAACTTCAGCTACAGCATCACACTCAAATCCACAACATAATCTACAAAATACCTCCCCCCCCTTCTTTCACTTCTAATGAAATGTGCTTTTTCCAGCAATCATATTTCATGTCCATACTCAGCAACCTACCAGTTTTTCCACCACAGCTGCATAACAGACAGAATCATGCAAGCACATCAGCAGCATTAATAGGGAAAACGGTAGCGAATAAGGGAAAACAGATCACGACCACTTAAATGAATGTAACCCAAAATGATCCTTGTTACCTTAGGTGGTTCAAGTCAGTTCTGGTTGTGGTACATTCTGTACCTAATATGATAAATGATCAAAATTTAGGAGCTCTCCCCAGCTTCTAGAGATTGCAGGCAAAGGCAATTTCTGTAAAACTATCAAGAAGAATGTTGATTCTGGAAAGTATTTGCCTTTATTGGAAATATTTGCTCTGGATCAAATAGCAAGCCACACATTTAGGGCTGCATGGACAACCCTCACATATTCAAGGGCTGAGGTGGAGATTACTGCTCAGGACAAAAAAAGTCCTACAAAAAAAGTCCTGACTCAAAAACTGAACCAGAAGTTAGATTAATGGGGCCTCCTGACCACATGTGGGAATGGGTAAGTGATCTTGCAGCCCCTCCAATGCTGCTCTGGGATCATGTTTCATTCCTCAGGCCGTCTGGTAGAGGTACGCTGCATATTTTTTTTAGCTCTTAGCTGAAAGTATTTATAATAAATGGAAACAAATTACTTTAATAAAAAACAACAACAAACACCACCACCATGTGTCAGTCCCACTGGCCAAGTAAGACTGCGAGGTAGATAACAGGTCATAGAGCCTTGCCTTTATGCATTAGTTTGTTTATAAGGTAATTACTAACAAGGTATTAAAACTGCCAATTACTTGAGTGACGAATAAAATTTTCCTTGCAGTAAAAGTGTGCTCCAGCAGAAGCCAGCAATTTCCTGAACTGCACGCCTCCTAAATTGCAGTGTGAAAGTGTTCAGTTATAGAGACGGCTTGCACAGTGCTGTCTTTGTGTCAGCGCTGCTCCATAAAACAGAAATTCCTCACAACTGGCAGGATAATAGCCCCTGTATTACAAAATTTAGTTGGACCTAATGGAACCGAATAAAAAAACTCTTACACAGCCTTCAGATTAGCACTTAAACTAACTGGCAAATTACCTGACACAAACCAGGTTACAACAAACACAAACAACAAAAAAAAACCAACCCAGCTTGTTTGTTTCAGGGAATGTTTTTCTTTCTTGGTGAGATGGTAAGGTCCTATCATGGGGAAAAAGCAACTTCTGCTCCCTGAAACTGAGCTACACATCAAAATCCTAGTGCATCTCACAATGAAAATCAAACCAGCCCTCACAGCACCTTCTGTTTACTCATATTCATAGAAGCTACTCAGATACAAAAATTCTGAATTCTTATTGCCGCGATCTCCCAGTCCAGTTTTCTCTTAATTAAAAAAAAGCCAAAACACTAAACCCAAAAACATTAAGAACCATAATTCACATGCAGAAGGAGATCATCTAGCACTGAACACAGCCACACAGTTCTACTTTAAGGCTCAACTTTAGTTAAAATAAGAAAGTGCAACTTTAATTTGATTTTTCTTCACAACCATCACTTAAGTAAATCAAATATAAACAATGTATCAGCATCCTCATAACTGCCAAATCACTGTCAAAATTGGATGTGCACGAAAATGCAAGCCTATCTAATTGCCATGGGCAAACCAAACCATAACCTCTGTGTCAGCACAATAGAATACAAGTCCATTCACTGAGCAGGGAGGAGGAACAAAAAAAAACCCAAGAAACACAAAA
>VXBJ01001539.1:256834-267018 GCA_013400055.1 Nycticryphes semicollaris | reverse complement strand
AAAAAAAAAAAACCCTAACAGAAATCCAACCTTCCAGGAAAGTGCTGTTATTACTGTGCTCAGACAAAGGGAGCAGCAAACCCCACACTGGTTTCATTCCGCAGCCCCTTTAAGGGGAGATCAGAGCAACAGAGATCCCCTGCAAGAAGAGAGCCAACACATCTAGTTCTCACAGAAGCAGACCTGCAGCAATTCGATCACCGTTTCTTCGTCTGCAAGGAACGGCAACGCACTGCGGCCTCCTTACAACTTCTCCTCTTACTGCTACAGCAGCGGGAGCACAGAGGAACACAGATGAAAGCACCGAAAATACCTGCATGAATTTGAACACGTACACCACAGTTTGAGTGCCTACGCCTTGAGTTGTGGCAAAAAATATACAACCCAACAACCCAGGAGTGCACACAGACTTTTTAAATTATTTTTACATGAGCCTGTAAGACAGATTATCAGTTTTTTTATTATGGGTATGAGAAACCTTAGCTTTGCCTCTCAGCATTCATTACTTCAACCACACCACTAGGCCAAAACATCTCTCAGAGCCCTATCAATCATGATCTCAAAATGCATTCTATATGAACAACAGCTACAACATATCTGACATATTGACTTGTACCTTCCTTGCCTCTGGGGAAACAAAGCAGGGCAGCAACTCCTGTATCCATTGTGTTAAGGATCTAGTTAACACCACTTAGACATAATAGTTCTTATGTGCTAAAAAAACCCCAACCAAACAAACAAAAAACTAACCAATTTTTAAAGATCTGAAACAATATGACTAAATATCTCTTCATAATGATTATCAATATGTGATGTTTTCTCCCTAAGAGAAATATCTATGCAAGCTTCATTATTCTGATCCTGTAAACACAGAAACCCCACCTCAGAAACTGATTAAACTTTAAGTCCTATATTTATTTTCTATTCAAAATATCTCAGCACAAAAATACTCTTGGCAGTTCTTTCTCCAGCAGAACTTTCTTCCAGGTAGATCTTGATCTGCTATGTTTTGAGAACCTTAGTCTGATCTTACATGATGAGAAGGCGGATGCGTGGGAGCCTGGAGTTGTCTGGAAAGGCAGTCTTTGGAGGGCTGTGTCTGTGCAGCCTGGTCTCCAAAGCTGTTAGATGTAAAATACTGTTTTAATATCTGTGTGATTCTGCATTAAGACAGTATCTCCTGTCCCTCTACTAAGTCCCAAGAGGTACGATATACCAAATTTGCCACACAAACGGGCAAATTAAATGGTAGCAGAGTCTCTGCTAGAGACTAAGAGGATACAAAAAAAGAGAAAAAAGCACTCTACTAAGCAGATACATCTTTTTGAGCAGTGCTGAAGACAACTCGCTGGGGTTCATTGATATTTGTTTTGCCCACCTTGTGTTTACAGGGCTTCCTTCCAGATTGGAACTGGCTTGGAGGAAGACATGTCAGAGCACAGGCAAAGTAGACATGATTGTCCCCATCCCAGCATGTACCGGGTGGTCACCGTTACGTGCCACTACGGCTCATAGCCTCCTTTTTCACATTTCCTCACATTTTTGTGGTTGCTTCAGCTGTTCTTCCCTCCTATTCATCCAACATCATACCACTCCTGGCCTTTCATCTACATCTTGCACTTCCCCTCCTGCCCTCCCAAACTCATTTGGATTTGTGGAGCTCTTGTAAGAAACAAGGATGTCAAGCCATTGACTGGAAGAAAATTTAAGCAAAAAGGAAAAAAAAATAATTTATGGTTAAGATGAAAGATAAATACTGTAATAAACTTCCTCAAAAAGTACTGGAAGACTAATGTTTTGTGGCTTCTAGGATAAAGCTGGACAACTTTAAGAACTGTGTAGCAGAAGAAAGAGTCTCTTCCTTCTTGTAGGAGTTAGTGAGAAAAAGATATTAATTTTTTTTCTTCAATTTCTACTCTATTCACTACAGAAACTAACCAACTATAATGAAAATATTATCATTTAAAATATTGTAATTATGGTTTCCAACTAAACATTGACCTTAGAAAAATCCCAATATGCATGGGATTACATGTTCTTCTCACCATTAGACACCCAACTGCAGTGAATTAAGAACCTTTTTTTTTTTTTTCTTTTAATCTTTGCAGTTGTCAGATACACAAATATTTCAAGTGAAACTGTTTTTCCCTAAGACAAAAATGCCAAAAATAGAGTCAGGATTCTGGCTCGCTTCCAGTCCCACTGGTAGGTCTATGAGTCTGAGGCCTCCTTCATGCACAGGCTTCTCAAATTCGTAAGACCAAGCAGTCCTCCTTTCTTTTGAAGGTCTCCTCTGTTCCGTGATCCATGCCTGTCACAGCTCTTTCTAGCCAGATGTCAGTAACCCTCTGATCTTATTTTTTTGTGCTCTTTGTGGTATACAGGCATAAAGTAGAAAATGAAAACTCAGAACTCTGTAGGCTACTGATGCCCTGTCCAAAACTTTAGACTGACTTACTGACTCCTAAAACAAACATAAATTGGGAAAAGCAGAAGAGAAAGATGCAAGAATGAAACAACTCTGGTATCAGAGATGTTTTCGTCACCGAAAAGACAGAGGCAAATCCAAACTTCCAAACACATGATACTCCATAGCCATTCTCTCCTGATTCCAGTCACAGTACAAATATATAATTAATTACACTTTCCTTCCAAACTATCTTCTTGATAGCCTGGCATCTGTTTCCCATTACACTTTCTGGCCTTTCCAAAATAACCACAAGTTACTTAGCATGCGATAACCAAATGAATGCGTAAATTAATTATTTTAAAGAAGGTACACAGAAAAAATAGCATAGCTATTTCAGCATGAGCTGACAACAGGCATAATGACCCACTACAGACTTGGTGCACTCTCAATTAATGCTAAAATCTTGGACAATTATAAGTATGACCTATTTTAAACCCAGCATAAAGCCCTCCGATATTATAAATCATAGTTCTAATCTGATGTATGGACTCATTAAGTAAAACCACTTATCCTTTACTGTAACAGAGCCAACCCTCCCTTTTGGAGGGCACAGACCAAGGTCTAGGCACTTCAGATTGCACATCCTTCTAGCTTTACTCCTAACCTCAGCTGTTAGTACAAGTTGAGGGATATTCTTCTGTCCACTTCTATTTCACTCAAGGCACCAAGTCATTACATTTCATTGCTCTACACCAATAACCACTTGTCTGAAATACAACCCCAATACTTATGCCTAACCGCCTGACTTCATTCTGACTTCCCTCATTCTCTGTACTGTATGCCCTACATCTTGGCACCTCCTCCCTGATAAAATCTCCTAATATTCTGCCATTTTTTTTTGTCACACAGGAACAGTGTTAATAATAATAATAATAATAATGTTTCATCTTTAACATTGATGATCAGAAATTCATGCCAGATTTGTTTTTCCATTGCAAATAGCTCATAAAAATTGCATTCTTTTCCATTCTCACTACAAAAGCATTCGTCTAGGCTCTCACTACTGCATATTTTTTGCTACAACAAACTCTGGGTTTCTACATACTTCTTCCCTTTCCCATCATTCCGTCTAAATTATTGCCATAAAAATCTAGTTTCCATGTCTGCGAGTCTGACTAAAACAGGTTCCTTTTCAAATTCTTTCATTTACTTCCTCTTAGTCTCCACACCAAATGTCAAAGACTGCAAGAACTAACTCCAGTAAGTTTCTTTGCTGTAGCTTTTTGCTTGCAACTTCAGCCCAAGTCACACATGGTTTACCACCACTCTCATTTTTGGGACTTTCTCCAAGTAGCCTTATGCCTGAAGCCTAGTCTGGCATTCCTCTATCCTTTCTTTCAATCCTTCTTCAAAACAAACTCTTCCAGGCAGCATCCAAATCTTAATCCTTCCCATAATAAAGTGGTAGCTGAAGAGATGACAAGGATGTAAAATATTTGACCAACATTTTCTTAATATTGGGAGCCAGACTTCAGTTTAGTATGCTCGTTTTATAAACACACAATACCACTTTCTCTGGCAAGCACAGAAGGGAAAGGCATCCACTCCTCCTGAATGTGAGCTTTCATTTTCAGGAGTTGCGTCTAAACTTCTTTCTCGTGACCGTGGCTCTCTGAACATGAAGTGAGACAGCGTTTTCCTGGGTTTTATACACAGCTGCTACTCCCAAACTACTGTGAGAAGACAGAGAGGCAGATTGCTCAGACCTACATCTATCCCAAATAATCTCACAAACACAGATTATGAAAAAAACTTCCATCTCTATAGAAGGTCCCTTGCAGGGCTTTTCCTCATTAAGATACTGCCACACAGTTTTGAAAACTATCACTCTTGTTTCCACATTGCCAGCTGCGGCACATGTACAATCTATTTTGCACGTTTGCTTCAATTAATTGACTTTTACTTCTCAAGATGACTATGTGAAGCATAATGTGGATTGCCTAATATCAAAAAACATATAAATATTTTTTCCCATATTTTAAACAAAAATGGACACAATATACTAAAATATAATCCCTTTTAAACAGTACAAGGGATTAATCACAACTTTTCTTCAGTAATTATGATTGTGCATAAAGCCAGACAGGTACTTCGGCTAGCTGTATATTCATTAATTAAAGCCAGAATGTGACAGGACACGCTTAAGTTTTGGAAGAGCATCTTTTTGGCAATAGATATTTATTATTTTTTTTAACCAAGA
The DNA here is from genome assembly GCA_013400055.1 of Nycticryphes semicollaris. NCBI lineage: Eukaryota > Metazoa > Chordata > Aves > Charadriiformes > Rostratulidae > Nycticryphes > Nycticryphes semicollaris. The sequence continues at coordinate 262,348 of VXBJ01001539.1, read as the reverse complement.
ATGAAAATCCATGACCAGTATATGCTCCATCATTCCCCCCTCAATGAAGAAGGCATGACTATTTTGTTCTTCTCGGCAAAGAGAATGGAAGCAAGCAGGAAGCTGCCTAAAATATAGATGAATTTACAAATCCTTGGTCATGAGCTCAGTGTCTTGTTTAGCAAAGATCTATGAGAAGCCACTTCAACTTAAGAGTTAGTTTATTTAGCTTTGAGAGCCACAAAGAAAAATCCTTTTTCAGACCACACATCTAAGTTAGGTAGCACAAACAATTCCATTCACCATGAAAAAGCCCCATAAAGACACTGGCACTGCAGTATCAGAAACTCCTCATACTGAAGGTCTGTACTGCATTGGAGTCAGCTCAAGAAACAACCGCGTTGTAACCAGGCCTTTCATCAACAGGATTTTATTCAGACTGGAGCAAAGCACGCTGTCCACTGAAGAAATTTCACTAATGACTGAAATCAGGATTAATGAGCAGAGGAAAGAAGGAGCAAGAGAGAGCTAACATAGTAAGACACAAAGGTAAGCCCCAGCCCTTCTGAGAATTTCAGAGCTCATTTATTAGGACTAGCGTACACAGAAACTTGAAGATCTTCTCCAATACATTTCCCTGGTCCAGCTGTTGATGAGGAATGAGTAGAACCTCCCATCAAGAGCACACAGTACTGCCATGGAGCTAAAAAGCTTTTTTAGGCATTCCCTGAATTTTTGTTTGTTTCCGGTGAACAAAATATTAAGTTTCTTTAAACAAATAATTGCTGGTGGCTTCAATATTTTTTTTGTTGCTTTGTTTGGGGTTTTTTGTTGAATTTGAAGAAAATGACTTTGCACTTTTTCAGTATGGCAATTCAATTTTAACTTCTCATTTTGCTTCTCAGAAGTGCTCATTGAACACCAAAGGCCTGAGGTGAATAATGAAGTGATCAGAGTCATTTTAGACTGGCTGATCAGAAAGCTACATTTAGAGCTGGAACAATTTTGCTTACTGTGAGAACTTGTGAAGAACCTCTGCAGTCAATTAACACTGGCCACCCTCCAGTCCTTTTGTCTTGTTTTATCTCCTGACCAATCTTTTTTGTTAGTATTTTTTGTTCATTTACTTTTTTAAACATCCAGGACACAAGATACATGTCTTCAAAGCCAATGTATTTAAACTGGCATATACCAACAGAAAGACATTACAAACATAAGGCTGCAGAAAGCCTTCAAAAAAAGGGCCTTGTGGATTCAGATAAACGCCTAAAAAACAAGCGGGCACATTTCAAGAAACCTCCTCAATACTGGCAACGTTTTCCATCACCTCAACTCAGAAGTGAGGAGCCACGTGATTCCTTGTTTTAACCGAGTTAAAGGCTTCCCGAGCAGATGGGGCTGGAGGGTCCTCTCAGGGTAGGAGAGGAAAACCTGTACCATGTTGCATATTCTATACGTCTCTTATGAAAAGAGGATTTCACATTCTGGAAAAAGTAAAGTGGGAACCTAATACAAACCACATATTAATGTAAAACTTGAAAAACATTACTGAACTGTGAATCATCCATGCTCCTTTTATTCCCACATCACGAACTTTGTATTTTCCACCCTAGCTTTAGTAACACTATTTGTCATGATTGGTCTCTATAACATAAGCTACAAGGATATATCCATCTAAATCACCTGCACCATAAGTACCAGTGGTTTTAAATAAAACAAATTCCATTCAATAAAATGTAAAATCAAACTTATTTAAAACACTCCATCATTTAAAGCTAGTCTAATGTCAGAATTTCACTATACGCACTAGAGACTTTGGCATGTACAGCTTTTCTAGTCCCTACAGACAACAAGATGATTACTGTGTAATATATCCTGTATGTGGGTAATAAGAAACATGTTTTTTAATATTAATTCTAGTTCTACTTATGCATTTTGATTAGAACAGTAAAATTTAGTTGGAGAGGCAGGAGGCTTTAATACCCAAAGTTGCTCTGACTCTCTAATGTCACTGCTGTCTTCCATATTCCACAGTACTCAAGGATTAAGTGCACTGATAATGTTGGATGGGGTCTACAGCTACGTATTTTTTAAAATTCTGTAAGAAAAGTAGTATAGGTTTCTTATTTAAACCGTATTTCCTTAAACAAAGCCTTGAATAGCATTGCAGCATTTGCATATCAATGTCTTTCTTCCTTACAAAGCACTGATCACACTAGAAGTACTTAATATTTTCTGAAGAGTTTGAAAGTAAAAGCCCAATGCAAATGGTAATCGGTAGTTAAACACCAGGCAGGACTTCTATACAAGGCTATTGAACTTGCATTACTTGTTTTCAGCCTGTTTCTGGATTCAGCATAGGTGCAAAACTTCACAATGACAGATGTATGAGACAATTGTAGTTTTCTTCCAGGTTCTCCTGGACCACCATCACAGATTCTACCAGATTTTCAGGATAAGTAGGACAGGACTGGAACATCTTGGGTAAGGAATGCCATTAGACTAAGAACTTCAGAACCCCTGCTTGTTCTCCTGGAATGAGGGCATTAGTGCCTAGTTCTCTCCTGACAAAAAAATGATCCATATCTCTAGAAACAATTAAAAATAATCCATTTATTCTCCTAGAACTGCAGAATTTCCTAGTATAAAACTACCGTAACTATGTAGAGCAATTTCATGTTAATTTAAACATCTTTACAAGCACTTACTTCACGAACACAAATTGGGATACATCTAACATATTTTAGTTCTAGGAATAGGTAAATACAGTATTACTGCCTATAGTGTCTGTACATTGTATTGTTATGGTAATCAGTTGTTAAACCCAGTACTCTCCCCAAAAGCTTAGGCAGTCAAGGTCTTGGTGTGACCTGGCTAGAGCCACTGCGCTGACTGGAGAGCTGGCAATCTCTGGCAAACAGGTGAACTTCTCACTTTCTGCCTTGATAATCTACTTCCTTCCTGCCTTCTCCCACAGAAAACACAGAAAAAGCCTGAGTGAGCGAGCAAAAAGAATACCCTGCAATCTCAATTTCAGGTATTTTACGTAAACAGTAAAACATACTGAAAGATGCCATCAGACCTTTCCAAGTAACATCACAGTAAGACAGGCATGCCCAAGCACATTGGCTAGATGTTTCAAAAGGAACCTAACTTTGTACATCTAAAAGTTACTTCAAAATAGGCATCTGGATAGTCTTCAGTAGGAGAGTCATCTGAAACATCTTAGGGAAGACAAATCACTTCAGAGAGCGCCTTTTTTCCTCCACTCATCCTGAAGAGGATCTACAGTTAGCAACTCATGATGTCAAACTTTCAATAATTTAGGGTACAGAACATGAATCCTACCCTTTGCTCTGTCCAGAGCATATTGTATCTCTTAGTGTCAGGCAAGCCATCACAGCTCCACAACCTAAAGCCTCCTGACCAGATTTAGCCCAAAGTACCACCCATTTAGTTCACAGATTCCCAGGAGGCTCAGAAGTTCTTCTATGCCATGTGACAAGGGGGAATAACCATAGATGCATCTCCAGCCATGTAATGAGAACAATGACTGTACGTGTTTGTATACTCTTTCACACAGATTTAAGGTCTTCCCAAGGTGGTGGGTGGTGTGTGTTTGCCTGATGCTTTTCTCTCCCATGGTGTTCAACTCTCAGCTGGCATCCATAAAAACAAAATGTTGGCATTGGTGTTTCACATTACAGACACACCACGACCATGAGACCAGGAACATCTTCTGCTCTGGGTATGTTTACCCTGCATAATTTAACAGTATGTAAATAGCTAAGCTAGATAAATATCAATTAGAGAACTAGAAATGAGGTAGCTCCAGAAATGGAAACTACACTAACATGATAATCCACCCATGCTTGTTTACACTGTTCGAAGAATTTAGACACACTGTCCTGTATGGAGATACCTGCACTATTATTCACTAAGACATCACCAGCAGCGTGATTTCCTTTGCAGGGCAAGAAAAGTCTTTCAGAACAACTAAAATCCTAAGGCTCCACAGCTGAGTGACAAGTACTAAGAAGTGAAAAACAATTCTTGACAAATTCTTCACTGTTGAAGATACCCTTGTTTCTTCCCAGAAGAGAGTACCACTTCCAAAGCATTCCTTGAAGACTCCTTGGAAAAACAACTGGCTTTTCAAATGACAGTAATGAACCAACATATACATATTTCACAAGAAATATAATCAAATCAAGTTTCAGAAGACTAGCACCATCCTTTCTGCTATTATTTGAAAGTCAGAATAAAGACTCAACAGGGAAACAGTGGTTTGCTATGGAAAGGTGCCATAAGCTCCTTTCATATAAAAGTTTAAAAATCATGATGAAGAAAGTCATCAGATGTTTCAAATACAGTTATTCTTTGAACAGTGGTTCTAAAAATTACATGGTAATTGTTTCATGTGTTCTCTTTCCATGACTTAGATACATTAACTCAGTTTGGTTCAACATCTAACACATCCAACACCAAGTAACATCCAACAGAGGAAAAGTTAGTTAACTTTTTTTTTTTACTTCTAAAAGAAAAAAATACCATTAGACTTTATATTTGTCCATCTATGATACCACTATATTACATATATTTTTATGCCAGACAATTGCTGTATGTTTATTCCTCTTTATTTATATTCTCTTCAGTAAAATGAGAATTAACATAAATAACTTCCAACCCATAAGAAAAAGGAGGCTGAGGGAAGACCTCATCACTCTTTACAACTACCCAGAAGGAGGTTGTAGCGAGGTGGTGGTCAGTTTCCCAAGTAACAAGGGATAGAATAAGAAGAAACAGCCTCAAGCTGCATCAGCAGAAGTTTAGATTGGATATTAGGAAAAAATTCTTCACGGAAAGGGTTGTCTAGCATTGGAACACGCTGCCCAGAGAAGTGGTTGAGTCACCAACCCTAAAGACAAGTAGATGTGGTGCTGAGGGACATAGTTTAGTGGTGGACTTGGCAGTGTTACGTTAACGGTTGTATTTAATGATCTTAAAGGTGTTCTCCAAACTAAATAATTCTGTAATTCTCTTCTATGATATAAAGAGAAACCTTTGCAAAAGAAACAAGACATTTTATTTTTTGAGCAATGCAATACTACTTTCTAATTTTATGTTCTATGTGCATCCATGTTGATACAGAACAAACAATTGTATTAGCTACTATACACTGACATTTGTAAAGTAAAATAAAACCTTTAAATTACCTAATGAATTATTTCTACCATATTAATCTCAAGGAATCTCTGCTGTGGTCATAGAACTGGTATTAAGTCTCAGCTGGAGCACACTTATATTCAGTAATCTCCCAGCACCAGTCCAGCACTGACTGATTTTCATTTATTCTCACAAAGGGATACAGAAATCTTTGCACAGCTGCAGAAGGATGATTTTTAAGTTCCTCTAAAGTAGGTAAGTTTCCATGAGAAAGACTAGAGGAGATGCAAAGAAAAATTCTCAACTTCGTTTTCATCAGAAGTAACGTAGAAGGCTCTAAACCAGTTTATTATGTTAATATTTTCAACC